>JAQGBS010003652.1:0-11227 GCA_034698545.1 Acrobeloides obliquus
TATTATTTGCAGAGCCGGGAGGATTTGGTGTGATCAGTGAGTTTATGGTACTACACTTTGAAGGTGTAGTTGTGGATAAGGAAACGGAATTGCTTGAAGTTGCAGAAGATGGAGGAGTTGCAGAGTTTGAAGAAGTTGCTGAAGATGGAGAATTTGGAGAGCTTGCAGAAGCTGTAGAAGTTGGAGAGGCTGCAGAAGATGGAGAAGTTGCGGAGGATGGGGAATTTGAAGAACTTGCAGAAGTCGGTGAAGTTGCAGAATTTGAAGACGGTGCAGAAGATGGAGTAGTTGTAGAAGTTGGAGAAGTTGTAGAAGTTGTAGTAGTTGTAGAAGAAGTTGCATTATTTGGACAGTAGTACGAGAAAGGCGCCGTAGTAGTAGATCCCGCATTCGTTGTAGAGGTCGTAGAGCTATTAGTCGTTGTTGAAGATGTAGTAGCCAATGGCGATATTGTAGATCCAGTCGATGTCGTCCATGGAAGATAGCAAATACCACTATATGATGAATTTATACCTAAAATTAAACTAGAATTTTTTCAATCATATGTATAATTAGACGCTTTGCGCGCTAATTATATGAAAAATGCAATACTGGGATGTTGGACTGGCAAGAGTTTGTCGAAGTTGAATTATTTATTGCTTACATTTCAAGTATTGAGCCATATAACCCCAACTTCCTAGTTGTATACAGTTAAACCAAGTTGCATTATTATATGAAGTGAGAAAGATATTGATCACAGCGTAAATCTGTTGATTTTGTGCAGCCAATGTCAAATTGGGGTTGCTAATAGTAGTTGTAATATTCTTCAAGTACGATGCTTTGAATAACGCCCATTGTGTGGTACTCCATGTTAAGTTATAGTAGTAGTCAAATGTGCCATAATTGGGTAGATTAACATCCGCCACAGTTTTGTTCCACCAATAGGAGTTATAGATCGAGGAGACTAGAATAGTGCTGTTTGCATTTACACTATTGTTAGAATAAGTCGGGGAATCGATTAGAGAATTAATCGTGCTACAATTGCCACATTGGGCATTTGTAATTGAGAAAGTCGAGCCCAGAAGAAGAGCAATGGCAACGCACAGCATTGTCACTCTAAAAATTAAAATTTTTAACAGAAAATGCTGACGACTTGGTTTAAGTAGTTGATTTTAAACAAATCTGAACATGGATTTCAGGGCGTCATCCATTCCTAATAGAACCTTTTTGGGAAACTTGGACAGAAGGGGTTGAGAGGGGCCTATTTTAAGAAAATCTTAGGGGGATACCATACAGGATAATCTTAAATAAAGTGGCACCTTCCAAGATACTTTATTTTACTTTTTATCATATATCAGAAAAAAAAGATTCATAATCGTTTTAGTGTCATTGAATGCCCATTTTCAGAGCTATCTAATGTCAATAAAACATTTTCGTATCACTTTATTTGTGCTCAGATATGATAATAAAAAACAAAAACACAGTATCTTGGAAGGGGTAACGTTATTTATGACTACTATACCCCTCAGAGAGAGTCCATATTTTCCAAAAATTTGCGAGAGGTAAAAGAGAGACTTCAAAAATTTTGCGATGGAGAGATCCATGTCTAGACCCTTTCCCGGTATGATCTGTATAGGTCCACTACCCTCCCGCAAATGTAAAAAGATAACTAGCATCACGAAGAGATTTTAAAGTTAACTAGAAAAGTGAAAATAAACCTCGATTCTGCTCTAATTGACAGCATTTCACGTTTTTATATTAATTCATTGTTTTTGACTTTCGATTGTCCTGTCATACAAATCCTTTGCCAGACAAATCCTTCATAAGTTGTCTTAACTGCCTTCACTATTCATATTCCAGTCATTTTTTTGTGAATATCACATGTATAATGAATTTTGACAGTACACAAAGAGTCAGAACTTTGTACTTAACGTTGAATTATCACTTTGTTCCAGAACTTTCGCCTGTATTAATCTCTTTAACAACAGAAGGCTGGGAGTTTAAAAAAAAACTTCTGCCCGATGTTTGCCTTAAAAATCACGTCATGTAATATTTCGGAGTGTTAATTTATTCCAGACAAGCCTGTGATAACTGATTCGAAATAAAAACAATCCACCAACGCCAAGACTATTTTTCGCAATAATCTTTTAAAAATGACGATAGTCAAAAAATTTTCGTGAATTAAAAATAGTGTTAATTTATTCAAAAACAATTGTGTGATAAGCTGTTTCGAACCAAAACAATCCACCAACGTTAAGGCTATTTTTCGCAATAAACTTTTAAAAATAATGTTAGGAAGATTTTCGAAAGTTATCTGATAAACATTACATCGAAATTTGTTAATGTTTGCCTTTTAGAGGTCGAATCAGTGCCATCGATAAAGGGAACATGGGTCATGTCCACCCAAAGCCGGAAAAAAGAAAATTTTTCCTACCCCCCCCCCCACCCAAATGATTTGACCAGATGAAGGCCGGGCAAAAAA
This sequence comes from Acrobeloides obliquus, assembly GCA_034698545.1. Classification (NCBI taxonomy): domain Eukaryota; kingdom Metazoa; phylum Nematoda; class Chromadorea; order Rhabditida; family Cephalobidae; genus Acrobeloides; species Acrobeloides obliquus. The sequence continues at coordinate 2,462 of JAQGBS010003652.1, forward strand.
TCATAAATTCCTCTTTATTGTCCTTCCCCAAGGAGAAATCCTTATACGGCACTGGGTATAACCCCTTTTCCTCAACGCTGCTTAATTTGACAGATAGGTCGAGCGCCTTAACTATCCATTGTGCCACATGGGCCAAACTTATTTTCCTCGATGAAACTGTTTATAATGATTTTTATTTTGTATGCTTTATTATAAAATAATTTTAGATATATAATTATTATGCGTGTATAGTAACTTTCTTGACTACTCTAGTTTTCACTCTGGGAGATTCTTTCTTTGTCTCTTCTAACTTTTTATCAAATAATTTTTCTAGAGTTTTAAAATATTCATTTCGTTCATTCTTTTGAGCAACAATTAGCGTAACAGTTTTCTTAAACATCTTTTTCTTCAAATAGTAATATACTAGTGGTATAATAAAAGTGTATACGCAAACAATCTAAATTTTGAATATTCACATCACCAATGAGGGTCATCCAGATTCACGTGATCAAATGGGGAGGAGGGGGGGGGGGGTATAGCCAATTATCACGCTTGATCACGGGGAGGAGGGGGTAGGCAAATTATCATGTAATCATACAATTTTTGTTGTTCATTAAATTTAGTACTAGACAATTTTCCATTTTTGAAAAAGAAGATCCATAAAATTTTAATGAAGTTTTTGAGACTTCAGATTAATAAAATTGTTATTTTTTAAACAAATTATCTAATTTTTAATTATAAAAAATAATAAATTTTTGTAATTTTACTACATCATAAATTATAAAAAACCGATCTCTGTGTCCGTACATCTGCCTGTCCTTTAAAAACATGCTTGAAAATTGGAGAAGGGGGCCTAAAAGTCTCAAAAAGTTCGTCACTTGATATCCTGATGGCCCCAAAAAATTCAATTTATGTGCTTACACTATTTGCTACTTCTATTAGAGCAATATAATTGATAGGGCCGACACTTGTTAGATATCTTCTTATAGTGATAGTTGCAAGAAGGAACAATATAAAAGTGATTGAATGAACAGTTGACAGGGGTAAAATGATTTTCATCGTTTTTGTATTTTCGGTTAATTGATATGTTCGGCTCAGATGATTGTTTGTATTTGTTTTCTTGAATCGGCTGAAATTAATGAAAAAATAAATTTTATGTCGAGCTGAAATGCTTAAAATTTTTTGATTTTATTGAAAAACAAAAATTTTTTGGTGCTTTTCATAAGAAACATGATGGGACGACAAAGATTTTTTGTTATATTCATGCCATACCTTGATAAATTTTTGCCATTTGCTTTAGTTAAAACTAAATCCGCAATCGTCACTATTATGTCAATGACCATGAGGATAAGATATTCAGTTAACATTTTGTACGAATTTGTTCCGGTTGATAGAAAACAATAAGCTCTTAATTGCATGAAACTTTCTTCAGCGAAAATATAGAAATTCCATCCCAGTATTCCTAGCCACTAAAAATACTCCTTAATTATTATGTTTCATACGTAATTTCGGCCCAAAAAATACATCGAAAATCGTCATTTTTCGCTCGTTTTCGATGAAATTTTTTTCAATAGTAGATAAGAGTGTATGTTGAATGCGATCCAATTGGTCTTTTTGAGAATAAATCAGATTTTCGTGTCAATATACAGACTTTTTCAAAAAATTAGGGTCTTTCAATGTTGTATCTAAAGTTACAATGTTGATATTTGGCTATAGAAGTCGATTTTTGTCGAAATTTTCGACCCTCACGTAATCGATTTCTCGATTAGAAAAACCCTAAAATTTTTTTTCGTCAAAAATCGAATTCTATAGCCAAATATCAACTTTAAGATGCAACATTGAAAAACCTCAACTTGTTGAAAAAGTTTGTATATTGACATGAAAATTTGACTTATTCTCAAAAAGGCCGATTAAGATCGATTCAGCATACACTCTTACCCACTACTGAAAAAAATTTCATCGAAAATGAGCGAAAAATGACGATTTTAAATGTATATTTTGGGCCAATAGTACTTATGGAACAACCTAATAGTACACTAATTATTTACCATCAAAACTGTGGTTATTAAACCTAATTTCTTGCCCACATTTTCATATTGCCCTGGAAACAAAGTAGCAGTAGCTCGCTCAACAAAAAGCGATATATGAAATAGTGTAAACCCTATAACAGCCAAGTTGATTGGGATTCTTAAAGTCAAACATTCCCAAGCTGGCATTAACAGTTCACAGGGATTCGAAAATATCAAATATTGTATCTAAATAAAGGTTTTATGAGAGAAATAATTAGAATGTTATATCTGATGCTTAGCTTGTACTATTAACATTGAAATTGAATGTAGCCCATAGAGGATTGCAGCATTTATGAGTAAAATCTGAAAGACTTTGATAAAATCTCGTTGTGATCCCGATCTATCACGGGTTCCTGCAAAATCTTTTGGTAGCAAGATGGAACCGAATCTACCTATTGATAGTACCAATCATGCCGTGCGCCTCGGCAGGACCACTATACCAATAGCTACCCAAATTTTTTGTCATTTGTGTACGCCTTATTAAATTATCTCCCCCCCCCCCCACCAACGCAAAATCTTGTTCTATTTAAATTTTTTAAATTATAGACGTTGTTTACCTTCAAATTCGTATGCAAATGTATTTGTTTTTGATGAAAACACCGGAATGGTAGATTAACAACCAATATAGACAATGATGCAAGTGAAAACACAATTTGAATCACATGAACAGCACGTAAAAATCCAGATGTAGCATACAATTGAGCGTTTTCACATGTAGCATTTAGGAATGGACCGTCCATTTTAAAGAGATCTACTATTTCTGTCATTAAATCGCTAGCAAATAAATTACATAAAATGTTTCTTTTGATGCTATTACTCTATACTTTGGATAAACCAGAAACGATTAGGACTAATTAGAAGTTTAGATTATAGAGTATAGATGGAAATTTTAGGCTATTATTGTCGTTTATCACGTTTAACTAAGATAAATTTAAATACGTAAGATACTGAAATTAGATGTTTTATAGTAACTAAGATACCGTGAGAACGTAATTAAAGACATATATGTTTCATGTCTTTGAGTAAGATGAAAAACGGAGTTAGTATACAGGGTGTTGCATAAAAACCGGACACTTTTTTATTCCGCGTTTTCTCGGCTTCCCGAAAAAATTTTTTAATGATCTTTTTTTCCTGCATATAGCTCGCCTACTCTAGTTTCCTTTTCGGATGTTTTTAGCCAAAAAGTTCAAATTTTACATACTTGAAATTTGCAATTTTTATCGAAAATCTTTCATGTTACCTTAAAAACGTAGCTTTTTAAGAAATTTATCAGTAATCTTGGTAAAAAAATCGCAAATTCCAAGTATGTAAAATTCGAAAATTTTGCTAAAAACATCCGGAAAAGAAACTAGAGGAGGCAAGCTATATGCAGAAAAAAGATCATCAAAAAATCTTTTCGAAAAGCTGAGAAAACGCGAAATAAAAAAGTGTCCGGTTTTTTGTGAAATACCCTGTAGATTAGCAATCACATTGAACGTGAAATTTTTTCAACAAATTAACAAAAATTTTTGCGTAAAATAATCCCTTTAGGGGTAATTTATGTGGGAAATCCGAATTTCGTATTCTTAAAGCATCAAAACGCTTCTTGGAATCAAGGAAACTCTATATCTGATGTATTCTGCACAAATTTTCCCGCCAAAATGCAACCACAGCTTTTTCTTGATTCCAAGAAGCATTTTCATGCTTTAAGAATGTGAAATTCGGATTCCCCATATAAAATTACCCCTAAAGGGATCATTTCTAGCAAAAAAATTTCTTAAAAAATTTCACGTTCAGTGCGGTGTCTAATCTATACTAGCTCCTGAAAAACTTTGAGTAAAAGGAAAAAAACAAAAGAACGCATGTAATTCTAACATTTTGTAGTCGTGCGAAAGATAAAGTTAAATGCCTATAGAAATTTAAAATTTAAATGACTTTCAGCGTTACACAATTATAAATATAAAAAAGATTTGCCGTGAATAGTGGGATAGCTGGAGGTGTTCGGGTGACGTGAATTTTAAAAAAATTTCCCCCTTTACCTGATTACTAAAAAAAATTAAATTAAAAAAATGGATAAAAGAAGTAAAAAAATGTAAAAATGATATTTTTTAAATTTCTAAAAATTAAAAAATCACAGTGAAGTCATTTAGCACGCGAGACCAATCACTTCTCAATGGCTTCTTTGTGAGCCCATTTTTTATCAGTGCGCGACCCCCTCCCCACCACACATGATCAAAGGGGGTTTCTCCCTCCCCCCCCCCCCCAACCAATCCGGCAAAAAGGCCAAAAATAGGACCAATCCGGCATCGGAGCAGCCAAGTTGGTTCTTTTTTTGGTCCCCAAAATTTTGGAAAATTTTCGAAAAAAACATAAGGAGGGACCAAGGCAAATTTGTGAAAATTTTAGGGACCTAACCTAGCACCAGACCCCTCTCCTCCTGTTTGTCCACCTATGCTCCCCACCAATTTGGAGACGGGGTATTGTATACGTTATGGTAGAGATCTGGCCCTCCCCACCCCTAAACCATATATATATAGGATGTCTACGCTTAGTGTGCACAAAAGTGTTTTAATTTTCGAAAGTTTGGGGCCATCCAGATATTACGCTATCATGTTGGGGGGAGGGAGGGATAAAAAGCTGAAAGCTAATAACACTAGTGCATTTTTGATAACGTGGGGAGAGGGGAAATAAAAAATCCGAAAAAATTGATAACGTAATATCTGGACAGCCCCTTTTACGCATGTGTAAATTTACTAAGATTAAAAAAAATTTCCGATTCGACCATTTCCTGCGGCCAAAATTCAAAAATCCCTTCGAACACGAGTTCCCTATACCCGAAGTCCCCGATTACAAAAAAATCAGCCGATTTGGAGAAATTGTTGGAAATTTGAATTTTCCGCCTTGGTCCCCCAAGAGCAAAAAAATGAAAAAATTTTGTCTCCGATTTCGATGATTCTGGTGTCAAGCTTCTCTCATCATCCCCTACATATTTTGTTTTAGCGCCCTGGGTTTAAATCTAACGTTCCCAAGATCGTCTGGACAACGGACACATAGACAGACATTACACGTTTATAGTAGTAAGATTAAATCACTAGATGATAAAAAAATTTAAAAATGAGCAACATTTTATATGCAGATATGAACGCATCAACTTGACAAATCCACTTTCCTAATAAATGAGCGTTGATTCAAGTATGTACCATCCCTTAAGAAATTTCAAGATTTTCAATAAGCAATAATTAGCAAAATTTGTCATCTTTAATTTTAATGGTCGGCTAAACTATAAAAATGTAAAAATTGCCTGGGCAACAAAAATAAGTATGTAATACGGCCTTTCTGTGTAGAAAAAATGACGATGTAAGTTTTACTGTTAAAAAGCAAATTTTGTTTAGAGCTAGTTCGGTTTAGATGCAGACCAGTCCAATAAATTACAACCATATGGGAAAAAATGATATATTCGGAAATATCATGAAAAATGGAGCATGTTTTGTTTTTACGGCATGTTCTGAATCGTTGTAGTTTTCGAGATAATTGCGTTTGAATTTGTTACAAGCTCTTCGTTGTAATACACAAACTTTTTTGAATTTTTTGCGGAAAAATCGATTTTTGCATCAAATTTTTAAATTTTCATAAAATGAACATTGTAGAAATTTTTTATAGCTAAATGAAACAAACAAAATGACAACAAAATTATCCAATTTGAACATTGTTTTGGGTTACTGAAACGAAAACATGAATCAGAATTTTGTTGTAACTTATTGGAATGGTCCTTTAATATGGTCTCAACTCAAAAATTTTTTTACAAAATTTTCCCAAAAATGACCCCATAGGAGGTATTTTTATGTGGAAAATCGATTGCGAGCATTCCCGAAGCGTGAAAATAGTTCCCTGGCCCTAATTCAGGGAAGGGATGAATGTATTGAAAAAAGGAATTAATTCATTTTAATTTCAAAATATCACCTCTTCCCTGAATCAGGGCCAGGGAATCGTTTTCACGCTTCGGGAATGCTCGCAATCGATTCCACATAAAAAATACCCCCTATGGGGTCATTTTGAAGAATAAAAATTTTCGATTGAGACCACGTTAAGTGCGGCACCTAAGCCGAACGCTGGTTCGATTCCCGTCAGAGACAATCCTTATACGGCACTGGGTATATCGTTTTTCCTCAACGCTGCTTAATTTGACAGATCGGTCGAGCGTCTTAACTTTCATTGCGCCAAATTTTTCCTTTTCTCGATGAAACTGAAAAGGAAAGATTTTTATTTTGTATGCTTTATTATAAAACAATTTTTATATATAATTGTTATGCGTGTATAGTAACTTTTTTGACTACTTTAGGTTTCACTCTGGGAGATTCTTTCTTTGTCGCTTCTAACTTTTTATCAAATAAAGTTTCTAGAGTTTTAAAATATTCATTTTGTTCATTCTTTTGAGCAACAATTTGTGTAACAGTTTTCTTAAACATCTTTTTCTTCAAATAGTAATATACTAGTGGTATAATAAAAGTGTATACGCAAACCATCTAAATTTTGAATATTCACATCATCAATGGCATAGGTCGGCAAGGTGGGGGGAGGAGACCCCCGATGAGGGGTTCCCACCACCTCATTAAATTCGGCTAAGATTTTTTTAAATGGACCTTTTTTTAGCTTGAAGTAATCTTCTGACATCCAATTTTTATAGACCACCTCATATGTTCGGCGGGGTCAATGAGGTGGTCCCCCCTCAATTTTGGGTTCATGAGTGCGTCGGTCAGGGGGAAGACTCCCCCCCCCCTGCCGACCTACGATCAATGGGGCAATCCAGGTATCACGTGATCAAATAAGGGGATATAGTATTCTTTAAAGTTAGTAGGTAGCATACATGAAAAGGGCCACTAATTTTGGAAATTTTGAGTAGTATTTTGACACTTTTTTGCGTGGGGATGCAGCATCGTAAATTTGGTCCAGAGCTATGGGGGGGGGGAGAAGTTCCAAAAATTTTTCAAAAATTTGCCTTGATCCCTCCTTATGTTTTTTTCGAAAATGTTGGGAAAAAATATATAAAGGTCAAGGCAATTTTTTTGAGTTTTTCAAAAAAAATTTCAAAAATCATCTTAATCCCCCCGCTTTTTGCGTTAACAGGAGCAAAATGTTTTTATTAAAAATCACTCATTTTTAAGCTGTAAATGCTAAGAAATTTTCGTAGAAAATTTTGTTGAAATGATCCTTGAGTTAAGGCAAAAACCAGCGGCGTAGGCGAAAAATCGTTTGAGGAATGTTTGTTTATAAGCTGAAAATGTTAAGAAAGTGAAAATTTTTTGTGAAAAATTATTAGATTTTGAACATTTTTATTTAAAAATTGCAAAAAATAGTAATATTTTAAATTTTAAAAAATTTTAATACAGGATGCGGCAAAATAACGTCACCCACATTAATTTTCATAAGGATTTTCTTCATAACAGAAATAACACAACACGGTAAATCTGATTGACCTGCGGTCTATAACATCGATGTCGAGGTCTTTAATGTCTTTGTCCTTAACATCGACGTCTGTGACATCAGCGTCTGTAACATCGGGTAATAGCGGTGCGCGAAGCGTGTGTCATGGCTAGTGTAAAATTAAAAACGATCATATGATCATGGGGGGGGGGTATGCCAATGATCACGCTTGATCATAGTAGGAGGGGTCTAAAATTCCCAAGAAGTTGATCACGTGACATCCTGATGGCCCTAAAATGAATGGCCCCAAAAAATTCAATTTATGTGCTTACACTATTGGCTACTTCTATTAGAGCAATATAATTTATAGGCCCGACACTTGTTAAATATCTTCTTATAATGGTAGTTGCGAGAAGGAACAATATAAAAGTGATTGAATGAGCAGTTGACAGGGGTAAAATGATTTTCATCGTTTTTGTATTTTCGGTTAATTGATATGTTCGGCTCAGATGATTGTTTGTATAAGTTTTCCTGAATCGGCTGAAATTAATGGAAAAATGAATTTTATGTTGAGATGAAAATGCATTTTTTGATTTTATTGAAAAACTGAAATGTTTTGGCATTTTTCGTGAAACATGATGGGGCGATAAAGATTTTTTGGACGGTTCCCACTTCTTCCAATGGACAGTTTATCTAACTGGGACATTTCATCCACTTTATCCAATGGACTCTTCATCTTTTGGATGAAGTGTCCTCATTGTACGAATGTGTCTCATTGAATGAAGTGTCCATTGGATAAAGTGTCTTTATGGGATGAATTGTTCATTGGACGAAATGTCCTTATTGGATGAAATGCCCATTGTATGAAGTGTCCCAGTTGATAAACTGCCCATTGGATGAAGTGGCATACCGCCATTTTTTGTTATATTCATGTCATACTTTGATAAATTTTTGACATTTGCTTTAATTAAAACTATATCCGCAATCGTCACTATTATGTCAATGACCATAAGGATAAGATATTCAGTTAACATTTTGTACGAGTTTGTTCCGGTTGATAGAAAACAATAAGCTCTTGATTGCATGAAGTTTTCGTCAACAAAAATATAGAAATTCCATCCCAGTATTCCTAGCCACTAAAATACTTCTTATTATGTACTATACTAATTATTTACCATCAAAATTATGGTTATTAGACCTAATTTCTTGCTCGCATTTTCATATTGCTCTGGAAATAAAGAAGCAACAGCTCGCTCAACAAAAAGCGATATATGAAATAGTGTAAACCCTATAACAGCCAGGTTTATTGGGATTCTTA
>JAQGBS010003653.1:0-11226 GCA_034698545.1 Acrobeloides obliquus
TGCGATCCAGTCGAGACTTACTACAAAATGGAGAGCTAATGCGGAAAGAGAAGAGTTATTGACGCAAAGGTAGATAGCAACTTTGCTTCTTGATCACAAAAATGATTTTTGAGCTCAAAATTGGGTCAAAAATCGATTTCTGGCCTAGAGACCGTCATGCATTTTCAGAACTATAGTTTCATAAGAAAACGACCCCAAATTTGTTTTAGAATCGAAATCTGTGCTATGAAAAACCCCGTAGTGGCAAAAAAATCCGCATCAAAACGGATTTTCTTATGAAAAAATAGTTTAAGAAAAATCTATGAAACGACCATAGAAAGAAGGAAAAAGCGTCCTTTTTTATTCAAACTCAAAAATCTTGCCAGAAATGGCTCGAAACTGACTAATTCCGTATGCATAATTTTTTAGAATTAATTGCGCGTATTCTCGAGGCGGGAAAATGTTATCCTGACAATTTTTATTCAATTGTTCCCTTGGGGTCTAAGAGAGGGAAAATCGATTTTTTTTATTTTTCAAAAAGTACTCCAAATCGGCCTATTTTTTTTATTCGGGTGTTTTTTGACATGAGGAACTCGAATCTAAAGGAATTTTTTGATTTTGAACACTAGAATTCACTCATATGGTGATGGCTATTTTTGGGGGTCTGGAAGGAGGGTCCCTTGGGGTAAAAATCGCTCCAACCTCCAAATCAGTGCGAAAACGTCTCTTTACCTTATATTAGGAGTTTTTCTAAGTGGGGAAGCGATTCCCGATGGAATTGACTGATAAAAATTTTCTCTGGTCCCCTATATCCCAGAATATGCCGAATAACTATGACTTAATTGAGTGAACCTAATGTTACAATATAAATGACTATGGTTTCTGAGGGCCGTGACGGTCCCTATTCTGGCCCCAAAAAATTTATTTTTGATCTTAAAATTAAACAAGATCTCGATTTTTAAGCTCAAAAATGGCTTCAAAATCGATTTTTTTATCCTAAAATTATTTTTTCAAATCTAACAACATTAGAATTTTCCAGATTCCGACCGAATGAAACAAGTGTCAATATAGCGGACTCGGAGATCCTTCTAAACGACCGTCTACGCCAATCCCACTCAGCTGTGGATGATATGATAGCACAAGGAAGTGCTGTATTAGAGTCTTTGAAGCTGCAACATATGAACTTGCATGGAGTGAAGAGAAAAATATTGGACGTTGGACAAACGGTGTGTAAGCGAAAAAAGAGGACGCTAAATTGGTGACTCAATTTTTGGAGTTCTAAAAAAATTAGGTACTCGATTTTCGAAGCCCTAAAATTTGTTTGAGTCCAAAAATTGAGTGCCATATATTGTAGGCTTAAAAAATTAAAATTCCCATTTTTCAGCTAGGCCTAAGTGGAACCACACTAAGAATGATCGAAAAAAGACTCGATGAAGATTGGTTAATTTTTGTCATAGGTGCGATTCTATTCATTGTATTTATGTTTGTATTCTATCGTTGGTGGCGAGGCTAATTTATATATATGTTTTATCTGTATATTCTATGTTTTTGTTGATTAGTGTTTCAATTTGTTTGAGATAATTTATTACTAAAACAAAATAAATTTATACAAATTAAATTGATTCCATGTACAAATTCGAATAGCTTTAAAAAAATTTCAAGTAAGATTGTTTGTGTTAACATTAGGATCAGCCCAAAAATAATTCAAGTTGGAAAAATAGATTTCTGCTGACTGATCCATTATTACAATCTTTCCTTCCACATTTTTGAATATGAGTTTATTATCTTGTATTGCTGTAGTTGTCACTGTACGATGGTGTCGTTTAAATTTTTTCAAAATCTGTTGGTTAATTTTCTTGCGGTAAACGTGATCGTTTTTCAGCCAAGTTACTAGGGATATGAATATGTACAAGTTGAAGAACTAAAATGTTATATTAAAGAACCATTCCACTAGGAAAAAAGGTGTCATGATTTGTATATATCCAGAAAGTTCATGAAAAATGGAACATTTTTTGTTATTACGGCAAGTTCCGAATCGCTCTCGTTCCGAATCGCACACAGATTTTTAATGAATCAGGGATTTGAAATCTATGTACATGTTTTCGTCGTAATACACAGACGAGATTTCATATGCGATTATCTCGAAGCCGTAGACAATTCAGAATATGTCATAAAAACAAAAAATGCTCAAAATTTCATGAACTTCTGAATATATACAAATCATGGAAACTTTTTTCCGAGTGGAGTGGTCCTTTAATATTTCTTACTAGTATACTTTAAAAAAATAGTTATGCCAGTCAAAAATGTTTCAAATTTTGTACAAAAATAATCATTTTTTAGCCTAAAATTGTCATTTTCTGAGATCTTTCTGCTTAAAAATGACCGTTTTTGAGCGGAAAACTCTCAGGAAATGACAATTATCGGACTAGGCTCTACTCGACTAATGCCCCTTATTATCGCCTCACCCCATAATACAGCACTATAGCATATCTGAAAAGCCATTCCAAGTCTATAACACAAGTCGTTATAACTCTTAAAATAGTCCCAGAAGTTGTCACGCAAACTCCCATTAGAATTATTGGAAACAATACTTGGAGTGCACGAATATTTTCAGTTATCTAAAATTTTGTAAAAAACGAAAACTTGATTTATCTACCTGATATCTTTGTGTGAGGACAACATTGCTATAGAGGTTGATTTTTCGGAGATGGTGGTTGTATTTGTAAAGGAAATATATTGACTTAAAAAATTGAAAATAAATTTTTTAAAATTTAAACAGGCTTACGATCAGGCCAACAATATCACCAATAAACATAATGCTATAGACGATAGCTTCATTTAGTGCCACTAAAAAGTTATTATTAAAGAGGACATGCAAACAATTGTAAGCATAAGCCTAAGCCTCTTAATTTCCAATATTATCTATTTCTATAAAACATTTCTAATTTTTTATGAGTCCCAAAAATTTGTAAACAAAAAATCTTTTTCACTTACAATAATATTTCATAAGCTCCAATACCCCGGTAATACCATACGAAAACAAAGTTAAAACTATAGGTAACCATGTATAGCTTTGGTTTTCATACTCATAACTATGTACAGTGGCATAATATCTTTCTATTATAAAAGCAATCCATATATAACGAAGTAGATCAGAACCGAGATTGGCGACTATGATGCTCCATACGCGAACCTCATCCCAGGTTCCACTTGGGTTATTTGTATTCGTTATGAAGGGCACCAAGTCAAGACAGAAGTGGGATATCACAATTGTATAAAATGCTAAGAGCATGTGGAAGCGAAGGATGCTAAAATTGGAATTTTGTTGAGTGGATCAGATGACCTAGCTATATCCTATCATGGAGGTTTTTTGCGGCAAAAATTGGCGGAAACTCGAAATTTTAAAAATGAGACACGCATTCAACTCAACGAGGTATATATTGTTCATAAAAGATGGAAACTCAGAGGGTCGAGTGGTTATTGTACAAGAATTGCACTTATAGGTTGCGGGTTCGAATCTCGGCCCAAAATTAAATTGCATGAAATTTTTTGCATATGCCCTTTTTGTCGTAGATCAATTTCCTGTTATTATTATTTTTTTCATATACAAGCGGTTTGACATATATAGGCGATTTGACATATAGGCAGGGATTGAACCAATGCCAACATATCCAAACGATTATATATAACAGAAAATGATTTACGACCAACAATAGACATATGCAAAAAATTTCATGAAAATCGGAAAATTGTAATTTCCGGCCAAGAATCGAACCAGGACCTATACGTACAATCCTTGCACACTAACCACTCGGTCACGTAAGTTTTCTTTTGTGAACAATATATACCTCGTTTTATTCGTCTCGTTGAGCTGAATAGAATGGCGTGACTCATTCTTAAAGTTTCGAGTTTCCGCCAATTTTTGCAAAAAACTGCCGTGTTATCCGATCAGCTTTGTTCTACCTACCAAAAATTTCGATGAAATCTTTTCATGTCGGATTTCGTTAAGAATACAAAATATGAGACCAATACAATATTTACAGGTTCTGTCAGCATGGAAAAAATGCGACAAAATTTATCGGCAACATTCGTTTCCGGGTTTACAAATTGCGGTATATAATTTGTAAAGTTCATTTAGCACTCGAGTTTTGTCTATAAAATAACTATATGGCACATGGAAAAGTGGGATAAGAGAAAATATCCAGTATATATACGATTTGAATTTCTAACATGTGAACCGTTTAGATTTTAAATCGAATTACAACGCACTCTGGTAGAAAGTTAATTAATTCTGTCCGTATCAAGTTAATACAGAATTATTTTTAAATGCTTATTTAATATTGTTTAACACGTTTATTTCGGATCTTTTCACTTTCACGTGAATTAACAACAAAATACCACTGGATGAAGTTTGATTAGGAAAATGCATGGACACTTCTTGATCAGTGTTCCTTGTTTTCCCACTTCGCTAATTTCACATATAAATTTTCCCTGAATTAGCCTATTTTCGCTTCGATATGCCCATCTCATTCGTGAATCACGATCAAGTAAGAATCTACAAGGTTCAACAATGCGCACAATCGATTCATCGCATAGGAAACCCCATATAGAATTATTTTTATAAAAATTAAAAACTTGAAAAATTTTGAAAAAAATCGAGCAAAAATCGGAAAAATCTCATTTTTTTGCGCCACTTTGTAAAACTTCAATTTTTATGAACTTGTACGTATAAAAGTTTAAAAACATGACTTGCACCCTAACCGAATATTTCAAAAATGGCTCTATCTATATTCCCATCAAGAAAATGTTATCTTCAAATTTTATATGTTCCTATAAAAATTTCGGAACTATTGTGGATCAGGGGGTCGCTCCAGGGTCAAAAATCGAAAATTTTTTTCTAAATTTAAAAACAATGATATACAGGGTGTACCAAAAGTGCTCGACTATAGTTTTTATTGCTTCTTTTTGTAATTATTTAAAGAAAAATTTATTCAAAACATAACAAAAAACAATAAAAACAACATAATTTTACTATTTATTATCGAAATGGCCGCCTCCGGCATCGATACACTTCTGTAATCGTTTCGGGAAGACATCCACCGCTCTATCAATGACTTCTTGAGTGATCTTGTTCCAGGCCTTCACCAAACTCTTTTTTAACGTGTCGATCGACTGGTGGGGCTTCGAGCACGCCTCGGCCTCCAAGATACTCCAGATGCTGTAACTCATCACGTTCAAGTCGGGCGAATTCAGTGGCCATTCTCCGTTTTTTCTCTGTGGGCTGATGTCGACTGAGATGAACTCTGGTACGTTGTCTCGGATCAAATTCTGGTTATCTTCGGACTTGTGTGATGGGACGCCTCTTGTTGAAAAACCCAGTTTCACCACTATTTCCTTCTTCAAATTAGCGTATAATAGCAGGTTTTAATTCAGTCATACTAAAAAACAAATACAAAAATTTATTTGAATAACGTCAAAAAGAAGCAATAAAAACTATCGTCGAGAACTTTTGGTACACCCTATATTTAGGGATGCGAAAAATCGATTGCGCGCATTCTGAAGCGTAAAAACCTTTGTTTAACCCTTAAAAATCGTATTTTTACTCATATTTTCATTTATTGACTTTAAACTTAAAAAAATAAGAATTTTTCATTTTTTTCAAATTTTTAACGATTTCATGGCTAAGAAAGCGTTTTGAAGATTTTTCAATGCGCGCAAACGATTCCTCGCATAGAAAAACCCCCCACAGGGTCATTTTGAAAAAAATTTAAAAAAATCTTTTTTGGCAAAAAATTGCTCGAAAAATCGCAAAAGTGCGGTTTTTTTGGCCACTCTGTAATAAAACCAACAAAATTCAGGAAAAATTATATTAATAAGTTTGATACGAAATGAGGTACAAATTTTCTTATGACAATTTTCAAAAATCTCGAAAATTTTAGCGATTAAGTATGATTTTAACATTTTTCAAAAAATTGCACACCACCGAAAATCAAAACAACGCTATGGTAAACACAGAACAATAATAGAGGAAACAAAAATAAGTAAAAAAACCAAATAAGAAGATTATTATGCAAGTCTATTTGCGATCGCTCTAGGCAATAGGAACAAATGCACCACACACTTTTTTGAGGATCGAGCGCACAGTTTTTTGTTTTTGAAATAATTCAAAATTGACGTGGCGAATTCTGATGGTTTGGTGTCATTTTAAAGCTGGCAATCGTAGCAATCTAACGACGCCAAGATCATGGCATATATTTTTATGGTTGCTGAGATATTTGATAAAATGTGAAAAATGTCAATTTTTTAGAATTTTTGTCCGAAAATCGACATTTTTCACATTTTATCAAATATCTCAGCAACCATAAAGAGATATCCCATGATCTTGGCGTCGTTGGATTGCTACGATTGCCAGCTTTAAAATGACACCAAAAGCATCGGAATTCGCCACGTCAATTTTGAATTTTTTCAAAAACAAAAAAGTGTGCGGTGCATTCGTTCCTATTGCCTTGGTTTGGTTTATCAGTGAAGGAGAAATGCAAATTTGCATGTAAAGAATATTCCTCTTAATACAAGGAATTACATTAATCCTTATTAATACTTTTTGTCTCAAATTAGTTTAGACTCAAATACAATATTCAAACGTAAAAAACACACACAATTACAAAAAATAGTGGATTGGAGGGTCGTTTTCACAAAAAAATTTAATTAAAAATTTTTAGGATTTTCTGGCGAAAATCCCACTTTTAGTTAATTTCGCTTCAATACACCTACCCGTTCCCTGAATCAGGGTCAAACAAGCATTTTTACGCTTCGGGAATGTGCGCAATCGATTCACTGCATAAAATTACTCACATATGGGTCATTTTAGAAAAAATTTTCCGGTCGACATTCATGTAAAAAATCCGGAAAATTATGAAACAACCCAATATAACAAAACTTGATATTGTTTTTAGAAAGAAAATCAAAATCGAAATGAATTGGCGCAAGTTGAAGTTGTAGATCTACGGGCTCAATTAGAATCAAGTCGGAATCGGGAAAGGGTAATATTCAAGGACTATTCCCACAAAAAATAATTTTTGTTAAAAGTAGCCTATCTTGTAGAGCAAAAAATTCTGAGCAATTTTGGTCAATAAAGTTGTGTGGTTTGAGCTAGACTGAAGGTTATATAGTTAAACTAATACCCAAGTATTCGTGTCAATACACAACAAAATTCAAATTTTTCACTGGAAAATTCCATTTTTGACCTTCAGTTTAGCTCAAAATGCGTAACTTTATTGACCAAAGTTGGTCAGAATTTGGAGTTTCTACAAGATAGGCTACGTTTAAAAAAACACCCGTGTGAAAATTTTGCATGTTTTTACCCCTATAGGGGTCATTTCCAGAAAAATTTTTCACATGGTTGGCCTTCCCCCCCCCCTATTGTGTAGTAGCTCCGAATCTTTTTTTTGCAGAACCTGGAACATCAGCTAAAAATGTTCTCCACTTTTCAAGCTGCCTTACAATCCAATAATATCGACTTGGAAAGTATATATAATCAAGTGTTGTACAAAGATGCTCGAATTGTCGAATTAAACAATATAATTATGGAAAAAGAGAGACAAATTATGGATTTGCAAGAAATGTGTAGAGAACAGTCCCAAGTGGCGCAATCCAAGAATATGGCTTTGCAGATTGTTAGTAAACGTTTAAAGGTTTGTTTGAATTTTTTTGTTTGAAAATATACTTTTTTCGCCATAACTGATAGGAACAACAAAAAATATGCCGAGATCTTGGTGTCATTTGAAAGCTACGAACGTGAGCTTTAAAAGGCACCAAGATCTCGGTGTATAGATGTTCACGCATTGGCAGATAGAGTTGGAAAAGTTTGTAAAATTGCGAAGTGGTCTTTTACAATAAGCAATTTTTGGACAAAAATGGCTAAAAATTGGCATCCTTGGTCAAAAAATAGTCACTTTTTAACAATTTTTGGTGAAAAAAATGTCTTTTTTTTATTGACCACCCCGCACTTTCGAGCCTTCGGTGCGGAAGTGCAAGGTGGACGACCACCCTGCACTTTCGCGCCAAATTTTGGACAAAAAACATAAAGGGGATCATTAGAAAAAATTTCGCGGCTTCGTCGAAAGTGCGAAGTGGTCGTCATTTTTCAGAGAGTGCGGCGTGGGTGGGAGGGGGTGAAATTCCACCCCTTTGCCGGGGTGTGGTTCCTAACAAAATTATAGTGAAAAGTTTCTGACAATAGGGGGTCGGATAATAATGAGTGGTTTGACTTGATACAAGTTTCTCAGGAAAAGGTTCAGCTATATAATTTCCGTACACCCTGTAAAATGAAAAATTTAGGAATTTGATGAGCGAAATGTAAAAGATGCCTCCACCGAGACAGACTTTGGCATGGAAAATACAGTTAGACGTACTGGTGGAAGTGGTCGAAAGCAGAGAAATGAATCGCCTGGTAGAGCTGTACCACAATTCAAATTATCTGGTGGTAGTGGATCTCCACCTCCAATAGATCCGAGTGAAGATTTGTCATCCTATACAACGGAAACAGCAACTTATTTGGTGGACGACATTGATGGAGATTTGAATAGGGAATGGTCACCCAGTCCATCATCGTCTTCGCCATCGAAGCAGCTTAGGAAGTATCGCAAGCGGGTGACTTTTGACCTTAAGCCAAAGAAAAATAGTGGCACGGTGGGTCGTCCCGAAGGAAAGTTGAAACGAGAAGCAGTTTCGCCAGATAATCGTCTTCAAATGGATTCAGACTTCGCTCAAACGATTATTGATTTGACGACAGAAAATGATCAATTACGAAAGATTATTGCCGAAATAGAAAGAACGCCCGTGCAAGATCAGCAGCTTAGAATTGAACAAGTATGCGTATTGTTTCATTCGTGTCGTATCATTCCATCCTCTTCGTTCCATTAGAGCCTATGCCGTTTTTTGCCATTTGCTTCATGTAAATGTTTTTATAGCTCGAAGAAGAAATTGATCAAGTGCGTCGAGATGGAAAGAATCAAGTTTTAAGAGCCCGAGCAGCCGCCCAAGCGAGAATCAAAGAATTAGAGGGTCGAATTATAGAACTTCAGCTAAACCATGCTAAAGAGACAGATCTATTATCAATGACGAATGAAAATATGAAATCCGGCCGAGAATGGGCAATCAACGAAAATGCGCGTCTTATCGAACAAATTGCTTCGTTTAAGTAAGCACTAGGGTTGTTCTCGATCTCGACGATCGAGATTCCACTTTCTAGATCGAGAGTCTCGATTTTCGAGATCT
This sequence comes from Acrobeloides obliquus, assembly GCA_034698545.1. Taxonomy (NCBI): domain Eukaryota; kingdom Metazoa; phylum Nematoda; class Chromadorea; order Rhabditida; family Cephalobidae; genus Acrobeloides; species Acrobeloides obliquus. Next base: position 9,256 of record JAQGBS010003653.1, read on the forward strand.
CGACAACCCCAATTAGCACAATTATAGAATTGCCAAAATACATTTATCCCTTTTATAGATCAAAGTTGAATGACTTGCATGGGGAGTTAGATGTTAGTCTAGAAACAAATGCTTCGTATCGACAAAAAATTGATGCCGAAGAGAAAAAGTACGAAGCGCTTTCGTCCGAGCTGAAAGAGACTCGGCGGACTATCCAACAACTCAACGATGAAAAACAGATTGCTTATAGTGAAATAGAAAGATTAAAAGGTAGTAATATAAACATGGTTATTCTATAAAAAATTTTGCTTCAGAAGCAATTTTTGCGCAAGATGAATTTGTAAGCTTGCTGGAGGGTGATTTGATTGTCTACGAGGCTCATATTGGCATCTTACGAGATTCCTTGGGTGCATCGAAGAAAGAGGATCGGCAAATCATCAAATCGAAGGCATTCGCTGCCAAGTTGAATGCATTAGAAATGGAAAAGCAACAGTTTGTCAAAAAAAATAACGGTGGGTTTTTGTAACAATGCAAAAAAGATTTTAAGGGACTAGAAGTCAGAAGATTCGATACTATTTAATACACTCTTTTTTGAGTTTTCGTTAGGAATTCCTGCGTGATCGTTTTGGCGGAAAATTTCTTAACTATTTTTCCGCCAAACGACCACGAAGGGATGCTTAACGAAAACTCAAAAAATATAAAAGGATCGTCAACTAAGCACAACACCTGTAAGATGGTGTAAAATTTTATTTGACGACAAATACCCGTACAAATCGAAAACACAGATTATTTTATGTGACTGTAACAAGTTCTGTCTGTTGAGTGCTACTTTCTCCTTCTTTCTTGTCCGTTTCGGTGACTGCAGGTTTCGTATCGGAAGGCGCTCGGTGTTTTGAAGGGAATTGCCATTTGAAGTCTTTGTAGTGTTTGTAGGCTTCGACAATTGTTGGCACGCTACCATTCGAGATTATCACCTAAAAATTTTCGTTGAATTTTTGTTACAAAGGTTCAGTTCGAGCGGAAAAAGTTGTCCTTTTTGTTGTTGATATTCGGAAAGTTCATGAAAAATGGAGCATTTTGGCTTTTTTACAGTACAACTCCGAATCCTCACGTTGTTTAAATAACTGATAGAGTATTTCAATGTTAATTTGAGTTTTGTAATGTTCGACAATTTTCGTGTCAATGTTCAAATTTCAATTGAATCAGGCAACACATGTCGAAACTTTTATGACTCGTTTTTTATAGACGAACAGGTTCCGCGATAGAACTGAGCTTTGAGACGAAGGGCATGTCACAAAATTTTTTTTTGACGCAGGACAAAAAACTTGACGCAGGTCCAAGTTCCCAACTTCGAGGGCCTGTACCATCCAGGGAAAAGTCGTCGGACCGGGACCCCAAAGTAAAAGTTGCATAACTCAATGAGTTCTATCAGAATATCGACCTAACTTTTCGTACTGCGTCAAAAAATTTGGTGACGGTTCTCTCGCGGAACGTGTTTTAACCCGGATTTGCCGATAAATCGTAAGAGCCTGCTATAAATCCAAAAACATGCTACCAGAGGGTTTTTCTATGCGGGGAATCGATTGCGCGCATTCCCAAACCCTGAAAATGCTTACCTGACCCTGATTCAGGGTAGGGATCGGTGTATTGAAGCGAAAATCAGAGACCCCCATAAACGATGGCTAGTCCTGCAGTTTCGGTGTCTAAAGGGTTTCCTTGGTCGAAAAACATGAATCCGAGCGATTTGAGTCGCTTCGAGTTCAATCTGACCGTTTATAAGCACTTTTCTCAGGGATACCCCGTTAGTCAAAATTGGCCAAAATGAGGTACCCCTGAGAAAAGTGCTTATAACGGTCAGATTGAACTCGGAGCAACTCAAATCGCTCGGATTCATGTTTTTTCGACCAAGAAAACTCCTTAGTCACCGAAACTACGGGATTACCCATCGTTTATGGGGGGTTTCCGATTTTCGCTTCAGTAAACCGATCCCTA
>JAQGBS010003654.1:0-11225 GCA_034698545.1 Acrobeloides obliquus
TTTCTAGTTGTGTATTTTCTAGTTCCTACCCGATTGTTCTAGTTGTGTATTTTCTAGTTGTGTAATTTCTAGTTGAACCCTCAAAATCTATGTTAAATAATTTTTCTGCCCAAAAATTAGTTGTTTTACCGTTTTGGACCATAGCGAAGAATTTTTGATCATTTTGGAACAATTTTGAAAAGCTTGATTTTTGGGTTCAAATTTATGGGTTCAAGAGCAGAAGTGCTAGTTTTTTAACGCTTTATCAGATTCGCTCAAAAATTATCAAAAATTCTTCGCTATAGTCCAAAAAAATCAACTCATTTTTGGATAAAAAATTAAGTTAACATAGTTTTTGAAGGCTAAAAAAGCTAAAAATTTCAAAAATGATCGTTTTTACAGGAATAAAATGGACATAACTAAGTCAAATTGTTATCAAACAGCCAAACCCAATATACCAAAAATTTTCCTGGAAATCTGAGCTTTCTACATTTTTTCGGAAACTGTCCTTGAAAAAAAGCTCCGATTCCGGGTCAAAAATGCCAATCATTGTTAAAATCCGAGTTTTTGCAAAGATTTGCGTTTAACTTTTTATTGAAGCGAAAACTTGATATAGGTGTCTATATAAAAGTTGTAGGGCAGATCATCAGCTTTCTCGTGAGCAGTTAACCATCTCTCAATTTAATTCATACGAAGAGATATTCCCAAAATAATAAAAAGATATTTAAAAAAAAATATATGTAAAGATGGAATTCTAGATCCCCTAAAGGGTGTTGTTTCAAATAATTTTTGCAGCATCGTGTTTAGCGTGAAAAACTAGTCGGAAAGCGTCTCAAGTGATCAAGATGAGAGGAAGTGTTAATTCAAAAAATTCAGACAAACATTGCAAGGTAATCTTTGTATTCATTTGCTTTTATATGCTCGGATAGCTTCCATTGTTTTATTTAATGAAGTGGAAAGAATTTTTTAAATTGATATCAAAGCGAACATATTCTTGGTATTTGGTTTTTAAATTGAGATCATAGCGAGCATATTCTTGGTATTTGGTCACGAGTTTTGACTTATATTTTAAGAATTTTCTTATGATACGAAGAAAAGCGGATAAAACTGTGATTTATTTTTGACTGATTGCAAATTAAGAATTCTTAATAAAGAATTAAAATAAGCACACATTCATTGTTTTATGCTTAAAAATGGAAAATTTTTATGTATTGTTTAAGTCGCCTTTTCTGGAAAACAGAACAAAATTAATGGATAGATATAGCCAATATAAAATTTATATCCTTTGCAAATTTAGCACAATAAAAATAGAGTGTACAAAATGATTGAAAGTTTGCATAAAAGACACTTGTAACTGGCAATTTTTGAATTTCGCGCACATGTTTTCAAAACTTTTTTGTTGTTTTTGCACAAATGTGCGAATTTTAATCGCAAATATCTTTCCTACAGTAAATTCTGTATACTTAACAGATATAGGGCCTATTCCTCCGGTTCTTGTACTTGTAGTTGTACTTGTAAATTTTTACAAGTACTTGTAAAAAAGTACTAATTTACGTTGGTTTTTATAATTGTCTTTATAAATCCTACTTATAAATTTTTTTACAAGTACACTACAAGTACAAGGACCGGAGCAACAGGCGCATCATATAATGTCGGGCGCCGAGCACTTAGAGGGGATGTGACTCTAAGCGGATACTCCGAACGGATCGGTAATTACTGATCCTATTTCACATGCTATCAGATCAATAATTACCGATCCCATTAAAATTGACCGATTCGACCCCTTCATGCGATGAAAATTAAAAAATTCCTTCGGATTCGTGTTCCCCATACCCGAAAAGTCTCGCGTACAAAAAATTAGCTGATTTGGAGAACTTGTTGAAAAAATTTTCCCCTTGGTCGTTTTTTCCCAAGAAGTAAAAAGTAAAAACTTTTTTCTCCAATTTCGATGATTTTGGTGTCAATCGTCTTTAAAAAAATTTTCTTCTTTTCTCATCGTCCCTATAACTTTTGTTCAAGCGTTCTAGGTTTAGATCAAGTGTTCCGAGATCGCTCGACAAGCACACATTATACGTTTAATGTAGTAGGATGTAAAATGTTCAAATTTTATGCAAAAATTCAACAAAGTTTGTTTATTACAACGAAAACATGCACACGAAATTCAAAAATTGCTAACTTCAAATGTTAATATCTCGAAGCCGTGGGCGATTCAAGATTTATAGTAAAACAAAAAATGCTCTAAATTTTATGAAGTTTCATATAATATTAAGTTTTTTCGATCAGCTAGTTCCTTAAGATTTTAGATTCTTACACGTGCGCAGATCACCTAGCTCTCAAAAGAAGGATATAACAACAAATTAATTACTCAAACACGGTAGAAATTTCAATTCATGCGCAAATTATTTGAAGTGAACTTCTAAGTTTTCATAAGACAATTTAAAAAATTTTACACCAATGCAATATTTAACGTCACAAGACTTACTTCTTAGAAAAAATTTTCTTATTGTTGGTCACGCAAATAGTTTTAACTATTTTCGTGACCATGATCACGAAAATAGTTATTTTAAAGGAAATTTTATGTAGTTTAACTAATGCCAAGCATTCGTGTCAATACGTAACAAAATTCAATTTTTTTGCTGAAAATTCCATTTTTGCATTGATTATTTAAAATTTCATAAAATGAATATTGAGAAATTTTTTATAAATTTCCAAGACGAATAAAATGATACCAAAATTATCAAATTTGAAGATGGGTTTGAGTTATTGAAACGAAAAACTGATTCATGTTTTCGTTTAATATATAGAAACCCTCCATCAATTGCACTTCTTACACCTTACTATCAATGTAGAGCGCAGGAGCTAAGCATAAGCTTAGCTACGCCTATGATAGGTGATTGCTTAATCATCCTTTATTGTATTTTATGTTTTTTATTCTCGATTCGATGCTTTAAGATAGTTTATGGCTTCTGAGCTTGTCACAGAACACTGAGCACTTAAAGCTTAGAGAACTATGAATCCTCCACTGATCTCGGAAGCAGCTATGTTTTGATTTGGCAGAAAGAATGCTGGGAAACAAGCCGTTATCAGATCTTGCATCAGGCTTATGCAATCGCTTAAGTCGAAGGGAAGCCAGAAGCCTGTTTAAAGCTTATTCAGGCTGCTCGGTAAATATCTCGACCAGCTATTCGCGATGTTAAATGCGGCGTTAAATGTCTCGACTTACAAATAAGTCGAGACGAATTCCCATGCCAAAAAACTCCTGATGCAAAAATTCAGACAATTTGGAAATTTTTGGGTAAAAATTCGATTTTTTTACCCCAAAGGTAAAAAAATCGAATTTTCAAAAAAGTCTTCCATATCGGCTAATTTTTTGTATCCAGGGGTTTTTTGATAGAGGGATCTCGACCCTGATGTAATTTTTTGACTTTGACCATAGGAAAGTGGAGAAATTGACCGTTGTAAGTTGTCTGCTTTTTTCGTTGTAAGTTGTCGCTATTTTTATTCTTAATTGTTGTAAATGTTATTAATGCATATCTTTATTTCAATTAAAAAATATATCAAATAAAAATTGTAAAATAAAAATAATAGGCACAGCCGTAAATATAATTAATATCAAATCAAGAAATTAATTTAAACATGGTCTTAAACAAGCAAAGCGACTCATAAAGAATTTGAGTTATTATCATATTTCTGACATTGAGCCGTATCCTTGAAATTTCAAGATTTCTTCTTATTCTCCTTTGAACTTTTCGAAGTCTCTTCGAGTCAGCTTAGTAATGCAATTGCTCATACATAGGACATTTAGCGTACCATGCTTGACAAATACCAACAAAGTCTGCGCTCGGTGGTGGATTACACTTGGCGTGTACAGCTGGATGAGTGTTGGCACATTTGCATTCCGTGGTACAATGGGCAGCCGAGCAATCTGGGGTACAAGTTCTGATGATTTCTGGTGTTAGTTGATAGACTACTGGACGGGAGATTGTTAAAATGGGTATGGAAGATAAATGACGGTCATAGCGGAATCTTCCATCGTAGCGATTGTCCTTGGTCTCTTCGGGCATGGGGAGATCATGGAATTCTTGTTGTTGTGATGCATATGGCAATGCTGGTGGGATGATCATTGGATAAGGAGAACGGCGGGTTCTTAAGAGATTTTCTAAAAATGACAAATTTAAAGGTTTTATTTAGAAGCTTTCTAGTGAGGGTCACAAAAGCTAAATCTAAAGCATAAGCCTAAACCTAAGTTTAAGCTTAAGCCTATGTTATGCCTAAGACTAAGCCTAAGCTTAAGCCTATGCTTAAGCTTTAGTCTTAACCTAGCCTAACATAGTTTATCCTGATTAATCCTAAACCTAGCCTATCTATCGTAAGATTAATTCAAATCAAAATCCATCAAAACCTACCATTGGAAAGAGATGAAAAAACTCCGGAAACAACAGCGAACAATATAAAAACTTTGAAATAGGTCATCTTGTAAACAAATAATTTCCATACACTTATGTGTACAATATAGACTATAAGTACCTTAAGACCAGCTCAAGAGTACTTTTTAGGAAGCTATTTATAGCCGATTAATGGTCCGATACACCGGCGGAAAGAGAAAAACTGGAGAAGATGTCAACTGATTTTTGATGCAACTGATTTCTGATGATTTTTAAATGATTTTTAAAGTCTCTTTCGGTTGAATACGGAGGCGGGACTTTCCATATTAAGAACAAAAATGATGAAGATTGATTGCAGTTTCCGTTTTCTTGCCAACTTGATTTTGAGTTGTACTTTGTGCATGTGTTCTTCAGAGGTCTCAAAGTCTGGGGTGGGTAAACTGCCCATCTGGATTTCCCCCCATGGCACTCCGGACTTCCAAGGGCAATAAAAACCCCTGTGAATTTTCCCCCCATCTTTTAAATAAGAATCCTTTATGATTTTTTCGGTTTTTGGTCGATTCGAAATTGGGTATGTTCATGGTCCTCATGACATATATGGCATAATTATATTTATCATGACCCGCATTTTAACAACTTCTTAATTGTAGTCATTTTTGTTTAAATTATGCTTAAGAAAACGTTTCAATTTTTACCCATATGATATCACTTTGACATTCAAAGACCAAACTTAAGACTTTATCTTCTCCATCATTTTTACAAAAATTGCTCACAATTGCTCACAAAATTGCTCACTTGTCAGTCTAAAAAATTGCCGTCAAATTTGAGCAATAAAATATCTTTAAGAAACGAATATAATGATGAATTACTTATGATCTATCTTAAAATAGCGAAATGCTATCATTTTTGGTTTGTGTGCTCGGTCTTCGTGTTCTTTTGTGCTCTCACAAGAATGAAACCGGTACAATCGAAATATCTCTAAAGATTTTCTGACCTTAATAAATGATGCTGAAGTGGGATGATTTTCGTTGAAAGATTTTATGCTGGATATAAAAAACTCGAGAATTTTGCATGTGAATACGGAATTGCATACTTTTTTTGGTGTTTACTTCAATATGTGGGGACAAAATATTTTAAACTGTGGAAAAAATGTAAAAAATATCTTTAGAATCGGAAGTAAACAAAGTAAAGTAATAAATATGAATTAAAAATGTATGTATTTAAAACTGGGTAATGTAACACAATTTTCTGATTACAACCAGAGTTATTTTGGTTTCAGTTATCGTTTCGGTTATGGTTTTAGTTACGGTTTTGGTTATACCGTAATCATAATCATAATAAAATTGAATTTTGGTTATAACCATAACCGAAAAAGACCGTAACCATAACCGAAATAACTCTGATACGACCCCTTACAAATGTTTGAACCAGGCCACCCTTTATGTTGTGTAATTTGTTGTATCACTAAATTAATATCTAACATTATTTTAAAAAATTTATTTGAAAAATTCTAAAACCATTTATCACATTATTATACAAGAAGAAAAGTTGCATCAAAGAATTTTGTTGAATATACCTCTGTGTGGTGAGATAGGGAATATTCAATTATTATGAAATCTCTGAGTGGATGGTGATAAGGGAAGAGGAGGTCCAACTCTCTGAAGAAAACTGGATAACTGACGTTCATTTTTTATTACATGGGGGCTCAAAATCGAAATATTTTTACGTAATTACTGAATGATTTTAAACTTGTAAATGATTCCAGACCCTCTATAATAGAGCATTGCTACATTTCTCCTATCTTACACTACCTACAAAATTTATATGATTGTACTTATATGATTTCTCCAATATGAGATTTCGATTCTTTATTTAGCATTAAATGAACACTTTGATCGTAAACTTTGTATAAAGGAACTTCATCCATAATTTCCATTTCAACATCTGTATCAATCTCATCTATAGATTCGCCATGTTTTTTATTCCTAAAAATTTTTTCATAGTTTAAATAAATGTTGAAAAGTACAGGATGTGCAAAAAACAGGATTTTTGCGTTTTGGGCAATTTTTTCAAAACTTTTCAAGTTTTTTAATTTTCACTAAAATAATCATATATATGGTTTTCTATGGGAGAAATCGATTTCGCGCATTACCGAGCCTTGAAAACGCTTTCTTGACTCTGAATTAGTCTATTTTTGCTTCGATACACACACTACTTCCTTGAATCAGGGTCAAGGAAGCGTTTTCATGATTCGTTAATGCGTGCACTCGATTTCTCGGCGGACGGGACATTTGCGGACGAAACGTTTGAAAAATTCAATTTGTTCAAAAATTCAAATTTTAAAAAAATTAAATTTGTGAACAAATTGAATTTTTCAAACGTTTCGTCCGCAAATGTCTCGTCCGCAAAAGTCCGTCCGCAAAAGTCCGTCCGCAAATGTCCGTCCGCAAATGTCCATCCGCAAGTATCCCACCGCCAATTTCTCGCATGGAAAACCCTCTGTATAATGATATTTTGATAAAACTTAAAAAAATTTTTTAATTGTCTTCTTTTTTTGGGATACCCTTGTGTTTCAAAACATAAATATTAAAAGTTCATTTCCGTATTCGTCGAACAGATAGGGGGATAAGTAAAAAAAATGCATTCCTTGTACAAATTAAAAAATTCAATTTTTTGAATTTTTAAAAGATAAATTTTAAGAGGTCACTATATCTCGATGAGGTTAAAGTATCTGAAGCTAATTTTTGTACTATGGAGCTTTTTGACATGAGGAGCACGATCCCAAGCTAATTTTCAATCTTAACTTAAGGGTACCCCTATATGGAGAGGGCAATCCCTAAGGAGTAAAAAATTCAGGTATCCAAACAGATACCCAAATTACCTCATTTTTGTACTAATTTATCTTTATAAAAGAGGATTTTTTGAAAAAATAGTGTCTTCAATTTTTAAAACGTCTTTGAATTTTTGACCTTTTTGAAACTTTACAGGCTAATAACTTTTTAAGATACCAACTATTTTTCGAGATCGATAGTTCAAAAGATTGCAAATGAGTTATAAAACGCCTAGTTGCGTTTTTATTTTTTTGCTTTATAAAAATGCCATTTTTCTTGCAAAAACTATAAATTTTAGGTAGTTGTTGACACTTTTTTCGAATAGAAAAAAGTTTTCTTCTTCAAGTGGGAAAATCGCAACTAGGCGATATTATATAACTCATTAACAATAGTTCGCTATCAATCTCTAAAAATGGCTGGTGCCTTAAAAAATTATTAGCGTTTGAAGTTTGCTCATGTTTTACAAACTTCAAAAGGCCATAGCTCATTTAATTGCAATAAAAGTTGCCTAATTTTCAATAAAATAGTGTTTATTGAAATGATTTAACATGATTTTCTATCAATCGTTGCAATAAACAAGATTTTAGTGAAATTCAGACAACTTTTATTGCATTTTTTTCATGCATCTATTATTTTAACGCATTGTTAATTCAATTCCTCGCCTAGAAAACACCCCAGACAACTGCTTTTCCGACGCAAATTCAAATTTTAGTTAATTTTCGCTTCATTACACCTACCCCTTTCCTAAATCAGGGTCAGGGAAGCGTTTTCAGGCTTCGAAAGTGCGCAATCGATTTCTTGCATAGAAAAATTTCCTAGTCGATTTTATAGCGTTTTTGATAATGTTTTCTCTTTTTATACATTTTGGAGTGCAGAATTGTCACCCCTGATTAATTATGATAATGTGAATTATTTAGAATGAAAGGAAATGGTCCAAAGACTATTATTGGATTAAAAAAGTCTCATATCTCCATTAGCAATGTAAGTCTTCTAATGATGAATGTCATTATTCGTGCTATTTTGTGATTGCCTTTGGGCCTTTCGCTTAAAATTCTATCCTTCGTTTATGTAGTTTGCGTTTATAACCACAAAAAGACACAAAAAGTTTTCTGAGAACTTCGATTTATATAATCGAATTCTATTTTTGTAGTTTAAAAATTATCTCAAAACATTAAAAAATTACTCTTGTGGCCGTTCAAGTATTAAGCAATTTCTGAAATGAAGGAGGGTCCAACACTCTTAAGAAAAATGGATTATGTTTGCACATTTTTGATTTTAGTGTTGGGGGGGGGGGTTAAAAATTTGCATAATTTGGATTATGTAATAAATGGACTTGAACAGTTCCTTACTTTGTTCCACTCATTAAATATAACATCCTTTCCGGACAAGCTCCCATTGACAGTAACCAAACTAAAAACACCGAACAACATATAAAAACGATTATAATTATTGCCAAAAGTTCATTCATGTTTAATTTGTAATCATATTTGTAAATAAAAATAAATTTATAAATAGATAATAACGAACAAAAATACGAATAGTCAGGAGATAAGGCAAAAAATCGATTCAGATAAATAATGAAGACAGGTGACTTGTCAATATATTCATTCAGACAAATAAATTTTCCTCTTAATTAACAAGGAGAGTGCACTAAAAGTTGGTTCGATTTCCAAAAAAAATCCGGTATATTATTGTAGAATACTCCCAACTTGTCGGTAAAAATGGTGGAGTTATCTGCCACTTCGCTAACCTATTGGAGCTACGACGAATTATATGTAAAAAATAGCGTTCCTATTGAAATAAAGGGGGCCCAAAAACACCTTTATTGTCTTTTTTCGTCAAAATTTCGACATTTTTCACTGTTTTTTTGACTGGCTTTTAAGTTGTAAAAAATGCGTGACGCTTATTACCGTAGATGAAAGAGAGGGTCTAGTAGGGAGATGAACATTTATCTCTAGAGGAGTTATTTTTAAAAATTTCAGTCCAAATGAAAAAAATTTCAAGTCCCAAATTCATGTAAAAATTACAAAATTCTACTTTTTTGCCTCACACTATATATTGCTAACTAATTCTTGCATTAGCATCCACAAAGTTTTAAGCATTTCAAATTTACCATTTCCTAATTGCTAAAGCTACACGCCTTGGCTTATGGGTAGTGTTTTCACAATTCCCTATTAGATTAAGACAGTATTGGTTTATATATAGCAAAACCTTTTTTAATCATGCTTTTTAAAATGATGAAAAGCAATTTGTTGGCAAAATCTATGTGAAATTAAGCCTTGATAATGAACTTTTCACACCCTTTAAAGCTTTTGTTATGTATAATTAATGCCAAGTATTAGGGGTAAGCGGTGTAAAGTGGACTTAGGTTTGGGGGTGGATTTCAGTATACTTTCTTTTTGACAATTTTTTGATTGCTCCGCATAAAATTATTTTGTTAAAATCTTTCATTTTAGTTAAAACAACTCAGTAGGTTCAATTTTTACAAAAATTTATTTTTTTGGGCGGAAATTTATAATAAGCTTTTTTAATGACCAAAGATCATTTTAAATAATATTTTGTGTCTTTTTTGGCAAAAATGTTAGTTTAAAAAAAGTAAAAAATAACTCTAACTCTATTATTTAGTGCAAAATCATCTAATTCTTAACGTAGATAGGATTTTTTATCAGTGGAATCGATGCAACAAGAATTGAGCGATTTTGCAGGGTGCGTAAAAATCGGGTTAGTCACGACACCGACGATGAAATTATTTGTTATTCTCCAATAACGACTACATAGAAAACTCAAAAAAGATGTCAAATTTCAAACGTGCCCTGCTCAAATGTGCTCAAATAACGGAATTTAATTTTTTCATGATTAGATAGTATTTTATTCATATTTTTCAAAATTAACTAGCTCTTGAAAGCTATCGACGATTTAGATACTGATTTTACTCGAACACTGTAAACATGTCCGAAAATGATCGATTTTTTGCTACAAAAATTGAATTTTTTCTTAACATTTTTAATCATTAAAACAATTTTTAAGCAAATTTTTTCTATGAAGAATTTTGAACATAACTACATTCAGATTTCATAAAACTGCGATAAAATATTTGCCATATTCAAAAAAGTGACAAAGTTTCGTGATACAGAACTTAGTCATCTTCCTCTTGATGTGCCGGTCTCCACATATAATTAAACATTACAATTCAAAAAAAGGTTTTGATTTTAAATTCTAAGAGAACAAAACTTGTTGCTAAGTGATTGATGTTAGACCACATTTTTTTAAAATACGCCTCATAATTTGTGAACTATAAATATTTAAAATTGTAGCTTTTTGATTTCGTTCATTTTTATATTTGTAAAATTTATAATTAAAACCCTCGCTAGGCACGTCTAAGCTTAAGTTAAGCGCGCTTCACGCGCCATATTTAATAACTCTCTCGTATGGACTTCCCGGTAGGGTAATTATTGGACATGAAATGGGAAGCCTAACACGAAGGGGATTTAGATCAATTTTTTGTTTCCTGCACACCTCCCCCTTACCTACTAATTTAAAAAAAAGAATGCATGTCAATCCGATTTACCGCCCCCGAGATCTCGTGGTTACGTACGCACGTACGGACGAATACAGAAATTGGCTTTTTATATTTATGATCTTTGAAAATTTTTTGTTCAGGCTGAATTTATAAAGAGTGTCTCAAAAAAGTGAAATTTTCATGAATTTTAGACCCGAAATTTTTTCTAAAAATGACCCCTATAGGGATAATTTGATGCGGGAAATCGATTGCGCGCATTCTCAAAGCGTGACTCTGATTCGAGATTGGGTATTTTACGGCACGGCAGACCGCCACGGCAAGAGCGGGGTATTTTACGGCATGGAATTCAAAGAAACGAGAGAGAAAAACTTTTTATGCGGAATGACAGTAGGGAGTGACCCATACATAACGCCACTCCTACGGCATGGATCGGCTCAATAGTCAAGAAGATATGATGCTTAGAAGTTGAACTCCGCCTGGTGATCCATACCTGAGATTGGGTATTTTACG
>JAQGBS010003655.1:0-11225 GCA_034698545.1 Acrobeloides obliquus
ATTCGGTGTCATGCAGTACGTCATAAGCAATTGAAGCTGGCACATCTGGAAATTCGGCTCGCAACTAAATAAGAAAGCCATTTTAATGCATGGAAAAAAATATGTGTTTACCTTAATCATTTGAAAATCAGAATCTGCCACGAGTTTTGTCCAAACTCTAGTCTTTTTCTTCTCGTAAACCATTTCCCAATCGGCGTGATGATCACATATACGTTTGACATAATTAAAATCACGATCTTCTAACACCCTTACTACGTTTACCTTCATAGGCCTTGGTACTTCGTCGTTGTTGTGATTATCTATATGTGGACCTAAAGTTTACTCGGAAAAATGAAAACGTGAAGAATAATGACAAGTTCCTAGGCCAACGCGCCTACGGCGCTATTGTTTTCAAAAAAAGTAAAGTATGTTCCTAGATCGACGCATCTACGGCGCTCTATGCTACCGAGCTGCACTTGGTAGCACTTGCGGCACTCTCCACTACTGGCTGCATTCGGAACGCCTACGGACCCCTTCTATACCGAGCTGCACTTTTTGTGCAAAATTAGGTCGTTTGAAAAAAGTATTGATTATTTTTTGGGGTCCCCCCTCGCGTAGGCCACCCCCTAATGTCAAAAATGATAAATTCCTTCCGATTCGTGTTCCCCCATACCCGAAAACCCCGAGTACAAGGAATCAAACGATTTGGAGGACTTTTTGCAAAATCGATTTTTGGACCCCTGGCGAGGGGGTCCAGTACACCCCTTAGATTTTCTCAGAGTTGGGACCTACTTTTTAGGACTTTTTGGGCTATTCTAAACGGTTTAACCAAGGTCCCGTAACAAAATAGTGCAGGAAAAAGTTAGTTGTCACAGACACACGCACGTTTCCTCTTTAGAATATAATTTATATACCGTTTGTCATGTTTATATTCTTAGAAATGAATAAAATTGAGTTGATTGTTTCTATAGCATCTAAAAGTGTATTTTCACATAGAAGGGCGCCAATTTAATTAAAAATCCTGAAAATTAAACGGAATAAAATGCAGGTGGATGTCAATGGTTTTTTCTAAAAAAAGGCAATAATAGAGGTTTTATGCAAACGCGGAGGAATCAATTTCAACGTCGAGCGTAAGCCGGACAGAAAGAAGGAGAGACACGAACACGACACAACTGCAGCCAAGCCGATCCGAATTTTTTACGTGTCATAAACCGAACCCCATTTGATCTCGTTTGAATATGACGAAATCATTATAGAAATATACGTCACAGTTAGAATAATAAAAATAAACGTGGGCCACTTATGCACAAGCCAAATTTTTCGGCACTATTACTTGTTTTTCACGTTTTTTATTTGAATTTTTTTCAAAAATTGCATTATGATGTCACGTGGTCGGCAAGTGTAAATCCTGCATAAGAGTGAAAAAATCAAAATGCAATTTTTGAGAACAAAATTCAAATAAAAAATATGAAAAAAGTAGGGTAAAACAGTAAGAGTGAAAATAAACGTGAAAACAATAATACAGGGTGGCGCAAAAAAAACCGGACACTTAAAAAATTTTAAATATAGCTTATTTAGCAAGAAACAGCAACAATAATCATAGGTCGGCAAGGGGGGGGGGGAGTCTCCCCCACTCAATCATGGACCCAAAATTGAGGGAGAACCACCTCATGGGCTCCGCCGAACGTATGAGGTGGTCCATAAAAATTGAATGTCAGAAGACTACTTCAAGCTAAAAAAGTCCTTTTTTATTAAAATCTTAGCCAAATTTAATGAGGTGATGGAGCACCACTTCATCGGGGGTCCCTTCCCTCTCTCTGATCAAATACCTAAAAAATTTATTTTTTTAGGTATTTGACCACTTTTTTGAAATCGTGATCAAAAAATAATGGCGGGAATCGATTCCTCGCAATTTTTTACCCTATATACAAAGGAAAGAGAAGTCCTGGCAAAGGATGTACGAAGTCCTGACGTAGGATGCAAAAAGTCTTGTCCATGTGTGCAATAAGTCCTGACATAGGAAAATTTTTAGTTTTAATGGATTTATAACAATATTCATCACGAAGTTGCAGGTTTTTTATTGGGAACTTGTCAGGACTTATTGCATTCTATGCCAAGACTTTTTGCATCCTACAAGGGGGGGGACAAAAGTCCTCACTAAGGAATATTGATTTGTTATAGCACTAGATAGCTAGCTAGCGCTATAACAAATCAATATTCCTTGGCGAGAACTTTTGCCCCCTTGGCGAGGACGTTTTGCCCCTTAGGCGAGGATATACCGCCCCTTTGCCGAGGACTTTTGTCCCCTTTGTATGTCAGGACTTCGTACATCCTTTGCCAGGACTTCTCCTTGTATGACCAATCATATGTATAAAAACTTTTTTTCTGTTAAAAACCGTATTTTCTTATGAAAATGATTCCCCCCTTTAAAGATTAAGCGACAAGCAGAACCGCAGGCGAAATTTTTTTGAAATTGGCACAAAAAAATTAAAATCATAAGTTATGATTCATAACACAAAATAACCTAACATAGTTTTTTTGAAACGCGAAAAAGTCTCCTCATTTTTACTCGTTGAAAAGATAGCCTTTTTCGAAGCATAAAAGCCGTGTTCTGTCTTTGTGTCACATTTCATTATTCATTTTTCAAAGAGCCCGAAAATGAGTTTCCAGACATTTTTATCCATGGACGAAAACTTAACATTTTTCTCATGCACACTATTACCCATTTAGATTAATCATGTCCTTTTCTTTGACATTTGTTTCTTTCGTCATTCTATTTCTACCCAACTAATCTTGAGGAAATATCGTTTCTTAATTACGTTTCTCACTTCACATATTTCATGCATATCTTATTAACACATGCACTTTTCCCATTGGTTCATTTTTCAAAATAAATTATAAATTGAACGGAAAATGTGCATATGATATATTTTGTCATGTTGAAAGTTTATTTGAAAACATTTGTTTTATTTGTATTTTTTGTTTTTAAATTTATGTACAATCAATTGTCGATGGAGGGCATAGCTTGCTTTGCCACAATGCATTTGCCACGAAAGTCCAAAATATTTTTTTCACGTAGATAGCTGACCCAGGGAAATTTTTTCAAAAACGTTTTTGAAAAAAATGGACCTTCGTGGCAAATGCGTTGTGCGTCGAATCTTGCAACATATGTGTTTTAGTTAAAGCCTTGATTGTGAGTCAAAAATGTCAAATGAATATGGATCTGTCAAGAAAGGCGTATTGAAGCTTAAAGGAAATAAGACTCTGTGAGTTTTGACTGGCCAATTTTAATCAAGTTTTCCATATTTTAGCTTTAAAGCTGATCGTAAAACAGTAAAGAAGGAAACGAAGCAGAAGTCTACAGATCCAGATAAAGAGGAACATGGTATGTTGAGATTTGAAAATCTATTTCGAATATTCTAATTTTAGGTGGTTGGTGGCGCATGTCTGAAGAAAGTGATCTTAAAGGAGGTAATTCTTGAACACATTTTTCTTTTAATGATGAAACAAAAATTATACCAAGGTATAGGGTGTTTTAGTGATTTGTCTTTTTTAATGTAATATCTTTGATAGAAAAAATATTTTTTCATGCCGTCTTTTGCAAAATACTCAGTCACTTATGGTTTTTTAGACATATTCAATAAAATGCAAAAAAATTTTACTGAAAAAATTTAAAATACCGAATTTTGGCTATAGAATCTTTACAAAAAGTCCAATCATTTTAAAAATACGTTTCTCTTAACCTGGAACGTATTTAGGCTAATTTTTAGTCGAAAATGCCTCTAAAATAACTTAAAATTCGATATGTTTTACTTTTTCTTAGCAAAAATTGAAAATTTTTTATTGAATATGCTTAAAAACCCATAAGTGACTGAGTATTTTGCAAATGAACGCATGAAAAAATATTTTTTCTATCAAAAGATATTGTGTTTAAAAAAAGACAATTCACTGAAACACTCTGTACTTTATAAAAACCATAATTTTTATATTGTTTCTAACAAATTCAAGCCATATTTTTAGGTATTGACATCAGTATTGAAAGTGTCGCACACCCTCGCGCCTACATTGCTGCATTGGATAATGGAAAGTTTATACTTGGAGCCCCACACTTTAACCCAGGCGAACCACCAAATCCTGAAGAGATATTTACTTTGATTAAAACTCCAGATGATCCAAAAATGAGGTAGGAATTGAACAATTTGTGTTAGGTTCGAAAATTTAGTTTTAAAACTGGTTATGGAAAGTTTATTGGCGTGGATGCACAGGGTCAATTGATTGCCACAGCCGATGCTATTGGTGCACGAGAAAGGTTCGAAGCAGTTTTTCAAGAAGGCAAGTCGGCTATGCAATCTTCTTCGAGGTACGTTTTTTGGGTGTAAAACATTAATCGGTACTAATTTGGAACAGAAGACCAATTTTCGAAAAAAATTGACACTATTCCACTTTGGGGGACGAAATTTTGTTTAAATGATTCTCTAGGGTTCATGCGATGAATCCAAATTTCGCATTCCCGAAACTCGAAAATTTCAGTTGTGGAAATCATCAGGCAAAGGATTTTGAGTTTCGGGAATGCGAAATTTGGATTCCTCGCATAAAAATACCTCTAGAGGGTCATTTTTGAAAATTTTTTTTAGTTTTCGTCCCCCAAAGTGGAATAGTACCAAAAATTTTTTTGAAAATGACCACCCTAGAGGGTAATTTTATTTTTTTCTAAAAGTGGGCCCTCTGTTCCGAACTAATACCCATTAATCCCTCTTCGCATCTTGCTAATTCCTTGTTTCTAGTAAGTTGTATATTTTAGCGGGCTGTTTTTGAGCTTCAATATGGATCGCGAAGGTTACATATATGTGTCCAGTAAAAAAGCCACCGAATCAGAAATGCTTAATGTAACTTTTAACATCATTTGATCCTATATTTTCATTTTAGTTCCGTACGAATTCCGAGAAAACCGGCCCCGTGGACTGGCGCTCCGCTGAAGACAAGAAATCTGCGGGTGATTGTGAAACTGCTTATATGTAAGCCCTCCTCCGTTTATCATTTGTTCTATAATTCTTAATTTTTAGTAAGAAATTTATTCATTCAAAAGTGGATACGAAGAACCGAATGCTTAGCTACGACCCAAAGGACAAAGAAGCCGTTCGTTTAGCCCAAGAAAAAGGAACTTTGCATGAAACGCTGTTAGATCGCCGAGCTAAATTGAAATCCGATAAATATTGTTGATGTTGTATTTATATAGAGGTTCGCTGAGCCGAAGATTTTCAGAATTTCAAAGGAAAAAAAATATTTCTTTAATCTTGGGGACCGGTTCGACCCTCGAATTTTATGAAAAACATGGAGAATCAACAGGTATTTGGGTTTAAAAAATATGGACCGAACTGAAAAAACCACCGTTTTTAGCGATTTTTATCAATTAGGTTCATATTTTTTAAACCTGAATATCGGTTCTCCATGTTTTTCATAAAATTCAGCCAACGGTTCGATAAACTCAGTATTTATTAAAAATAAATAATGTACAATTTGTTGCATAAGTTGAACCCGATATCCTACTACATTAAACGTGTAATGTCTCGGATAAATAAAAGAATTTATTAAAATTTAATCGGAATTAATAAGTGGGCGTACATCTTGTTCCATGGCATGCTCATCTACACTATTTTCATCGTCGCTAAATAAGCTGGCATTCACTAAAAAGTAGATCATTAATAACCGGTGACTGTAAGAGTTTATACTTTGAATAGCTCGGGTATTTTTCTCACGATCTTCGACAACTGAAAAAGATGCGATCATATAGAAAAGAACTCCCAATATTAGAACAAAATTAGGCAAAAACAAGGCATATTGCAAAGAAAAGAAACGACCCGCAGATGATTCATCACCTGAAAATTTGCAATTGATCTTTCGCAACAAGATTAAATTCTAACCTCTTCGAATGAGATCTGAAATTAGACCAACAATATACGGAGAAGTAGCATCACCAAATAAATGAGATATCAAGGTTTGTATAGCTGTTGCTAGAGCACGACGATTGGGTATTATGGTATACTAAAAGCACAATGATTAAAGTACTGTATAATTACAGTCGTTTGATGTTTCGAAACTTTCTAACGACACCAAAACTATCAGGATTGGTCTTTGTATTCCGGAGAAATCCTCAAAAACATTTTAAAAAGTTTCGAAGTGTCAACTTTCGAAACATCAAGCAACCACAATTACCATTAAAATATCCATATTGATAGCCCAATTAAAGCACATAGAAGTAACAGCCAAAAAGATCATAAACTAAAATCTTTCCTTAAATTTTTTCAGACTTTTACAACTTTACCCAACCACCAATCATAAATTTCGATGTCAATATCAAAGCCAAATACATGCATGGAACTGCAATTAAAGCGCCTAATGAACATATAAGTGGGTCGGCTGAGGGATTTGGATGAATCCATCTATTCCCATCTCGCCATGACTAAAAAGGATCCATTCGAATATGCTGTAATTCATCATATAATATACCTCGGCTAAAAAAGCACCTAAGAATACACCCAACAATCCAGCTGAACATGTTATCACACCAAATATTAACGATATACTTAAAAGATTTTCAATTCACATATCTTTACAGGATGCGTGAAAAGTTCGTGATCACTTTGAATTTTTATAACAAACAATATATAACAATAACAGCACAACAAAAATTATTCAAAATATCCCCTTTTAGCTTCTATTAGAAAATATTGGATATTTTGAATAGTTTTTGTTATTGTTATATATTGTCTGTTATAAAAATTGGAGGTGATCACAAACTTTCAACTTACTTTGCTTTGGCATCCTCTGGGATTTTGGTTGTTCCATGATGCATTCCATAAGCACTAAAAATATTTAATATTTTTCCACATGAATCTTACTGTTCTGCTATAGTTGGAGTCCACCAACTCATACTACCAGTTACGAAAACGATTGCAGTAAAACCAATGGTAATGTAAATGTAGGTTGGGCTAAATTCAAGTATAACAAGAATATTACAGTGTATAAAAACGGAATTTGAGCGATTTTTCATGTTTTTTCGACCAAAAATTGTTTTCAAGAATGACCCCTATTAGGGATAATTTTATGCGAGGAATCAATTGCGCGCATTTTCAAAGCTTGAAAACGCTTCCCTAATCCTGAAAAAATATAAATTAGTGTATTATAGCAAAATTGATCATAAAAAGCTTATTTGATGCTTCAAAGATGCTGCAACTTTTTCAAATTAACCATAATAGGATCATTTTTGAAAAAATTTTCGAAAAAACATGAAAAAATCGCCCAAATTCCTGTTTTTTATACACATCCTGTATACAACTCACATTTTTATTAAGTATTTGATATCTTCCATTAATGAAGTCTTTTCAAAATTTGCATTTTCAGATTCTCCTCTATGAGGCTCTTGTAAAACGAAATAAATTAGCAGCAAACAGATCACAGCCAATAAAGGTGTTACTCTGACTCCCCATTGCCAATGCCCGGTCAAAGCACTAACGCGAGAGCCAAGCATAAATCCAAGGCCACTAAAATATTTGCCTTGGCACTACCTCAAGACATTTTTGCCCCAAGATCACATTTCCCCCATATTTCACAACGTGGGGAACGGGGCAAATTCGAGGCGAAAATGTGATCGTGAAACAGCAAATGATGTGGCGCCGTTGCCTTCATGAAAATAATAGACTACCTGCCACCAGGGATTGCAATATAAAACACCATTAACATCCAACTTCGTTGAGAACCAGTAAACATATCCGCTATCATTGTTGGAGCTACTGTTGAATATGAAGCTTCTCCTATTCCGACAATTCCTCGACAAATAAGAAACCAAGTATAGTCCTAAAGAAAAGCTCATAACAACTTTGGGAATCGTTCTAGCTGAAGATACAGGGTGTTCCAAAAAAACCGCCATCTGACCATTTTTTGAAAAAGCCTCCCATACCATTAAATATCCAATTTTCATATTTTCAAGTAGGAATTCTTACGGAAAATAACCAAAAAAATACGAAAATCTTACATTTCATGGTCTGGGAGGCGTTTTCAAGGATTTTCGATATGCGCAATCGATTTCTCATATAAAATTACCCCTAATAAGTCATTTTGACTTACACTTCGCGACTATTCCTTGTAAGACTTTTGACACATGAATCGAGGGCGTACAATACTAGAAAAATTAGAAAATCGATTTTTTTATTTTGACGTTACGTTGAAAACCCAGTATGCCCTAAAAATTTTGCGGCGCTCAGGAGCGCCGCTCAAAAGTGCAGACCAAGAGCGCGCCGATTCTCTAAGTCCTATGACAAATCTTACATCCGGTGAAGCTAACGAAGATAAAAACACCGCTAAAGTCCATATAGAAAGACCAACACTCATAATCAATTTTCGATTAAATCGATCACCCAAATAACCACAAATAGGCGCAAACAACATATAAAACCAAATAAATACCGTCTAAAATAAAAAGTTTATTACTTGAAGACAATCTACCTGTAAAAGACCGGCTTGTGAATCGGAAATGTGGAAATATTGTTGCAAATCTGTTAAAACACTAGCAACGGTGTATCGATCCATGTAATTTAATAAATTGACAATTAACAATATAGCCATATAAACTTTCTTTCTTTCATGATTGAACGCTAAAATAGAAATTCAGTATCAGTAAGTATTAAGGAACCAATTTCGTGAAGGACTATAGTATTTTTTGCATTTTTTTAAATACACTGCTGTGCAAAAATATAGCCCACTCGTTTTTTGAGATTTTAATCTTTAAAATTAAGAAAAAGCGTTGGAACCTTTTTTAATAGAAAGATTAAAGCTAAAACGATATTTTTAGCACAAATCATTCCGACATCAAAAAATAAAAATCGTTTTTTTCAACTGTGCAAAAATATAAATCCACTTGCGTTTTTTGTAATTCTTTGTCGGATCTTGATGCAATCTTTTAACATACTATGTTACAAAAAGGACGAAACTTATGCACTTTATCCCCCCCCCCCATTTTGGGGGCTGAACGGAACCGATTTTGGCGGGGGGAGGGCAAGAGAAACCGATCGATTCCGTTCGACCCAACTACAAAATTGGAGAGGGGAGGGCGAACAAAACCGATCGGTTGTTCCCCCCCCCCCAAATCGGTTCCGTTTTCTCTCCCCCCCTGAAAATTTGGGGAGAGTAGGCTAAAGTGCACAAGTTCCAAAAGAACTACCATGACAAAAAATAGCTTACTTCGTGCTGTAGATAACTCTGTTAAATAATTTTGTATTCTTTCAAGAGTTGGATTCATTTCTTAATTTAATTAATAAAATGAAAATTTAATATACGGTCACTGTAAAAATCAACTCTCTAAGACCAAATAAATGATGCTAGGATTGTGGTCGACAGTGGCGTAGCCAAAAAATTTTTTCGATTTTTCACCCATTTTTTCGTTTGTTAAAATTTTTTTGGCTTCACAGGGAGAGTGCAAAGTAAATAAGTACCGCCCCAGGCGCAACACCAACGTCCATAGCAGCCAAAAACAAAAAATCATAAGAGATCTCCCATACTTTTGTTAAAAATTTTTAAAAATCGAATAAAAACAAAGGGATCAAGGTAAATGTCACCGAAATTTTTTTGAGGGTGTACATCACGTGTAGCCCTTCCTAGGATAAATCTAAATTTGTCGTATAGCCTGCTGGTTCAAAATTTGGTTTAAGCATTGAGTCTTTCAGGAATCGTATTCTAAGCAAATTTCAAGTATTAGTGAAATGAAACATTTGAAATATTGACGCAATGTCTTAGATAAAATTCTTTATTAGCATATTACTAGATTAAAGTCACAAAATATACAAAAACAAAAAAATATTTATAAACAGGGTGACCAAGTCCATAAAATGAAAAAAAGAACATTTTTTTAAAATAAGCAAAAAAATAAGAAGTTCTTTAAAAAGCAATGAAGAAATCAGATTTTTCGCATTTTTTCAAATAAAAAAGTAAGATTTTCTAATAAAATTTGCTCAAAAAATAAGATTTGGATTCTGGAAATATAGAACAAATCTTATAAGAACACTTGGTTGTCACTCTGTTTACAAAGTCAATTCTATTCCAGGAAAATGCGATGTTAACAACTCGAAACTCTCGCCTAAAATTAATTATATAGAAATTTGAAAAAAAAGAAGATATAGTCAAACCTCGATATAGCGCTCCCCAAAATCAAAATTTCAAAAAATCAAAATAAGATTTTAAGGAAAATATGGTTAACGAAAAAATAGCATTAAAATTGACGGAGATATGATTTTTTGAAACTTTAATTTTGGGAACGTTATATAGAGGGTTTACTGTACCTGAAAACATATTTTCATTTGTTAACATCCGATCTTGAGGCGATTCCAATTTATAGGGGAATAGTGAATACCATTTCCGAGGATTGTTCGCAATTTGCCAGCCAATCCTTTCAATATAACAAGAGGGAATAGAAATAAGACTAGGCTCGATAGCTTGATGCATCCATCTGCAGCAAAATGTCGACTTTAGGAAAATGCAATTAGCACCCGTATGATTGACTTCAACAACAGCAGAAAAAGATAATAAAGAAACAGAATCACCAACTTCGAGTATATCACTCTAAAACAAAAAAGCTAATCTCCCAGTAGTGTACACTACTCTGACTTAGTCAATTCACTATGAATAGCAAAAAGGATGCATTTAGTCGTACTCGAATATAGGGTTTACCCCACGCCTCAAAATAACACGGGATCGCTGGGTTACCCCAAAAATAGTCTTATACAATAAAACTTCGTTAGAGGAGGTCCAATTAGCTGGGGGTTCAACCATCCAAGGGTCCAATTAATAAGCCTTAGGCGTAAGCCTGAGTACCCCAAAAATGGCGAAAAACAAGTCGGTTCCATTTTTGGGGTGTTTTTTCATCGTTTTTAAGCCGTTTTCAACCAATTTAAAGCGGTCTCATGTCATTTTGAGGTGTGGGGTAAACCCTGCCCTTACCGTGTACACTACTCGACTGAAATTCGCATATTGAGTCAAGTGTATACTACTCGACTCAATCTTTTGATTTCAGTCGAGTAGTGTACTACTCTTATACAACTCGACATGTAAGTACTCAACTCAACACTGATCACAACCCCCGAACGCTCGGCTTCCGGTACTTAAGATTTATATATGAAGTTACCTCATAGTCAACAATACCCATAATTGTACAATCTGGAATCGAAGAGGTAATATGTTTGGAAACAACTTTCTTA
>JAQGBS010003656.1:0-11224 GCA_034698545.1 Acrobeloides obliquus
AGGTTTTTGACAATGAATACAGAAGATGAAAAGAGAGATATGCGAGAAGCAAAATTGGCTGCTAGAGGATTGGTAAGTGCCTATATTCTCCATTTTAAACAAGTTATAAGATTCAAAGTTATAAGATCTAGGTCATTTTCAGGTCTATATACAAAATTTTTTGAAGCACCATGTTCAGCGTGAAAAACTGATCAAAGCTTCTAAGTGATGAAGATGTGGGAAAGTGTTAAACAATTTTTATTAAAAAATGAATTTTGCATAAATTTTACGCGATAAAAACAATCAATTTCGCATATCGATTTTGTTTTTGCAGAATTAAAGTTGCAAAATTTCATTTTCGTATTTGCCATTTTGATTTCGTCTCATCACTACTATAGCCTCTACGTTCTATAAGGACCAGCCTTTATATAGACAGATAGAGACACATTTCACATAGAACCCATCTCTTAGAGAAATATTCCTTTGCTTAAAAAGATCTGATAACTGTCTTTGTGGTTTTATAGTACTATTAACATTAGTCATACTCATAAACTTAAAAGTATTTTAGGTCACTATAAAAAATCTAAGTGGTCGTCGAATGTATTCAGAAGAAAGTGATTCAGATGACGACCATGGAGAATATTTAGACGTTCTTGATAAAGTTCCTATAGATCCAGATCGAGCCTCACTTTGCTCATGTAGTTGTTACCAATTGCCTTATAAAGACAAAACGGGTGTTAGACAAAGGTTAAACCTTATTTTTCCAACCAACCCAATATGTAATTTTAGGTTTTCTGTCAAAAGCCGTCCCATTAGTTCCGTCACGCATTTAGTACGCTCTGCAGATAGCTCGCCAGAACAAACTCTTAACAAGGATAGGCCAGCATCAAAACGTGCAACAAAGCCTACAAAGACCCAAAGAAAGAAACTCCGCAAAGAAAAGCATGCTTCAGAATCTCAAGCGCCAGATTCAAACAACACTCCTGATTCTAGACGACATAGTCGTTATAAAGATTCAACTTCACCTTTTACTGTAGAAACCTCTATAGAACCTATCATGATCTCGTCAACTATTTCTGCACCAGCTGGCGACATGTTTACCACTGCAGATTCATTGTTAAGAGTAAGTGGATCCGCACCACCCGAAGAAAGTTGGACTACAGCAGATTCATTGCTTAGAACAAGGCCTATGGAGCAAATGACTACTGCAGATGAGTTGCTGAGAGCGAGACCATCAAGATTATGAGTTTTTATTGTTGTTGATATTACTGTAAAATGTATTTGGTTGTTCAGAAAGTTTCCGGATTTTTTACATAAATTTTGACCCGAAAATTATTTTTTTAAAAATGACCTCTATAGGGGTAATTTTATGTGAGGAATGGATTGCGCGCATTTTCGAAGCTTGAAAACGCTTTCCTGACCCTGATTCAGGGAAGAGGCGGGTGTATTGATGCGAAAATAAACTAAAATTCAAATTTTCGCCGAAAAACCGGCTGTATAGGGGTTTTCCTAGGCGAGAAATCGATTGTGCGCATTTTCGAGGAATGAAAAAATTTTCCTGACACTTTAAGCGATTTTCATCATGAAACTTTTTAGTGAGAAGACCCCTCACCTTCCAGTGGTCAAGATTAAAAGCAATCAATTCCTCGCCTAGAAAAACCCCTAGATTTCCGGCGAAAAGTCGAATTTTAGTTCATTCTCGCTTCAATACACCAACCCCTTCCCTGAATCAGAGTCAAGAAAGCGTTTTCACGCTTCGGGAATGCGTGCAATCGATTCTCCCATAAAATTACCTTTATAGAGATTATTTTTAGAAAAATAATTTTTGGATCAAAATTCATGTAAAAAATCCGGGAACTTTCTGAACAACCCAATAAATAAATATTTAAATAAAAACTGAAATTTAAATAATTTTTTCTTCAACGTTTTTGAGAGAAGAAAAATTTTCTTCAACATCCTAGTATGTAATAAAACTGACGATCACGTGAAAAATAGGCATGCTTTGGCTTAAAAAAACATTTCTTCTGATGCTTTTGTGCACAAAGAACTCTGTGTTGATGCTTTCAAATAGGAAGATAGATGCACTTTACCATCTTCTCTTTTTTGTCTATTTGTGAAGAGAATTTTGAAAATACTTGATCAATCATCATTATGCGGGGATGATAAGTCCTTATTAATCAGATTTGTCCTTATTTTGAGAGGCCAAATTTTTTACGAAAAAAATCTTATTTTTTTCACTGATTCTATTAGAAAATCTTATTTTTTACCTATTTTTGTAAAAAATGTCCTTATTTTCATTCTTCCTGACCAGGGTTGTCGCAAACTCGATTATTTTGAGACTCGATAAACTCGAACTGGAAAAAATAATCGAGTTTTCGAGTTTTGAAGGAGTCATTCACATATCACGTGATCAAATATTTAACATTTTTAGACCCCCTCTACCCCCCCCCCCCCTCCTACCGTGATCATGATCAACTTTTTTTCTTT
This sequence comes from Acrobeloides obliquus, assembly GCA_034698545.1. Classification (NCBI taxonomy): domain Eukaryota; kingdom Metazoa; phylum Nematoda; class Chromadorea; order Rhabditida; family Cephalobidae; genus Acrobeloides; species Acrobeloides obliquus. Next base: position 2,467 of record JAQGBS010003656.1, read on the forward strand.
AAAAAATAGGCATTTTTATGTAAAAATGGAAAATTTTTTCGATTTTGGCAATTTTTAAATTGGATCAATTTTTTCGATTTTGGCAATTTTTTTATAAATTATTCACAAATTTTGGTCAAAAACATAAGGGGGACCATTAGGAAATCACATTACAAATCATTAATTTTTAATGTAAAAAATAAACATACTAAACTCGAACTTGATAAAACTCGAAAACTCGATATTTTTGAAACTCGATAAACTCGAACTCGATAATTTGTATGAGCCGCGACAACCCTGTTCCTGACTTATGTCATTATTATGTATAGCTTTCTAGGCTGGACAATTTTTTCTTTTTGTGAAAATTTTATTTTTTAATTTTTAAGAAGAAAAATAGATTATAACGATATTTTTACTTAAAAACGAGTCTGAAGAGTCTCGCTCGAGGTCTTTGCAACGAAATTCTTGTTGATTTCTTATCGTTATCATTAAAGTTCTTGTAATACCTTTTGCACTGTGACACTCTCTATTTCGAAAATCATTCGTTTAACTATAATTTTTGTCTAGAAATGTAAAAAATAATGTTCTCTTATGAAAAATTTTGTATTCATGGGTTAAAACCTTGTTTATTGATTGTAATATTTGTTGTTTATCAACTTCTTGGTGCTGGAATTTTCTATTGGTGTGAAACTCATCTGATTGATAGTTCTAAAAATGAAACTATATTGGTAGATAAATTAAGTACTGTAAACAAGATTTTGAAAATTATTCAAGAAAGCCATAACGTGGGCGAAGAATTCGGAGCTAATGTAAAGATTTTGAAATTTTTATCATTTATATATAGAGATTTTCCTAAAAATGACTTTATTAGGGGTAATTCGCTGCTGGGAATCAGTTATTCCTCTATTTTCGGCTTCAATAACACATTATATTGCTTAAGACATCTTAAAAACATAATTTTTGGGGTGTCTCCACAGTTTGGTCTACCGTGTGTCCATAGTTTATTTTTTATTTTAGACCAAAACTTTGCTGTTGCATGAGTTAAATATATTTGAGCTAGAAATACTTCATGAATATAATCAAGTTCATTGGGATTTTTGGAATGCTATGCTTTATGCCCAAGTAAATCTTGAAGAAAAAATAAAAGCAAAAAAGTTCAATATTGTAGACATTATGCACTACAATTGGTTACGGTCATTTATATACAACAAGCACACTTGGTCGAATTTTAACGATGATTTACTCTCTTATTGGAATCCCTTTGGTGCTCAGCATCCTTGATGACTTAGGTAAGATTATTCAAAAATTTGAACATTTGATTAGGGATTAATCGGATTCAAAAGTAAAAAAGATGCTTTCATTTACCGTGCGATCAAATAGATCCTTTACTTTAGTAAAATTGGAATATCTCGACAAGGGCAATCAATTTTTCGATGCGATTTTTTTAAATGTTAGATGAGAGTATTCTGCATTTCTGGGTATATAAAACATAAAAATTCGAATGCTCTAAGTATAAAAATTTTACTTGCAAAATTTCAACATAGGAAAACATGCCCTTAGAAATTTTTGTTTCAAAAAATTCTTTCATATTCTGAAAGAGCATTCTCGATTTTACTTACCTACAAAAAATCTCTAAAGAAATTAAATCAGCGGTGTGCTTTAACCTATACATGCACAAGCTTCCGTTTACGAAAGACATGTAGTAGTATCCGGCAAAAAATTGAAAAATATGTAGTATGTGTATTAGCCAATCGAAAACGAATTCTTTTTTTTCTAAAATCACAGAATTTTTTCGCCTGTCGACGTTTTTTTTGGTCGACAGTAACCTTAGCCCATGTATGATATGTAGTATTGAAAATTTTGACGTAAGCGCATGTGTGCTTTAACCGGTCAACGATCATAAAATTAATATTGTTTTTAAATTTTTCAGGAAAGGTGATAACAATTTGCTTACGAAAGGTCTCTTCATCTCCAATACATTTTATTAAACGAATTTATGGCTTTTTATTATTACAAGGACAACACAGATCACGTTTAAATGATCTTGATAAAAGTTGCATGATGGGTACAATTTTAAAGATATCATGATTAGACATTGATTTGTAGAATTAAAAAGAATATATTAAAATTTAGATTTTAATGAATCCCAAATATCCGTAAGAACTACAGTTTTTGCAATTATATCATGGATTGGCTTATGTGCTGCAGTCTCTTGCATATGGGAAGAATGGAGCTATTTTGAAGCTTTTTATTTTTTCTTTATATCACTTAGGTATGATTTATAAAAGTTTATAGAAATGATTGTGGTATTCTCCTTGTTTGCTGTCTATGTGCCACGTAAACCATATACAGATGACCATAGGAAAGAAAAATGATGGTCACTATCAGTGGTGTATCTAGGGGGCCAGGGGGAGAGGGATCATGGCCCCTAAACCGAAATTTTCTTAAGAAAAATGAATATCTATGGGCACAGCTGATGCTTTTGTATAGAGGGAAATATAAAAAATACAAAAGAGAAATACACTACTTAAATACACTTTTATAGTACAATCGGGCTTGGTGATATCATGCCAAAACAACCAAAATATCTGCTTTTAATGTTTGTCAAAATTATTATTGGATTTTCATTGGTATCTATATGTATCAGCTCCATCCAAGTAAAACCTTTTTCCGAATTTTCAAAAAACAATTAGTTTTCTAGCATGCTCTAGAAGAATTTCTCTATAAAATCATTCCAAAATCTATACATGAAGATCAATTGACGTTTTTTGATTTGGAATCTTTATACAAAAAGCCTAGTTCTTTAGGTGTATTCCGTGGAGCTGGGAGCACATTTTCTCTCAATACATATTATTCAAAATATTCGGCTTTCCATAACAATAGTAGGAGCAAAGGAACTCAAACATCTTTTCCATTAGAAAGTTCTTTATGGAATAAAAAAATGAAACGAGTGAGCACCTTTTCAAGGACACCTTCATTCGAAGACGTCTCGAAATTGTTGAGTGAGAATGAAGAACGAAAAACCGAAGAAACAACACTCTTGGATGAAAGTCTAGAAGATGTAGAGATTCAAGAAAATGAGCCACAAGAACCCTTCAACCTATTGGGTCATAAAAATTGTAAATGTTGTTTGGCGTTGGCAAGAGGATCGGTAAGTTTTTGTAGAGTCTGATAATAGTCTACATGCCTAAGGCATACTCATACGTTCTTTAGTGGTTTAAAGCCCGTTTTTTATGATTATTTATGAGTAAAACAAAGTACCTAGACCAACGCACCTTCGTCGCTATTTGAGCGCTGTTCTCCTCTCTGTCTTCTCCTTTTTCTTTCTCCTTTCTACGCTTTTCCCTTTTTCTTACCGCCTTCATTTCTCCCTTCACCTTCTCCCTTCTCATTTCCCCTTCTCCATTCTCCCTTTTCCTTTCTCCCTTCTGGCAAAAAAGTTAGCTCACACAGTCACAGACACATATTTCTCCTTTAAAGAGTATAATTTAACATTTTTAGGTAGTCATATCACGCTTGCTGCATGGCCACTTTCTTCAAAATAATACAAATGAAAAATCCCTACAATGTCCCTTGCATTATACTTCACTTGCTTCATTTTCTTCAAGAAAATACAAAAGATTGCCACTTAGAGAGCGATTCAAAATTAAAGAACTCGAAGACCAAGTTTTATTGTTGTCATAAACTTGTATATAAATAACAATGTCCATTCTATCACTTGAGATCTTATATAGATATAAAGCTTTGTACAAAAATTAAACTAAACGTAAACATCTTATTGGAATTCAGCGGCACGCCTTTTTCTTAACAAACAGCTCATTGGTGAGAATTCACATTGATCCCAGCCAAAATCAAATTCATTTTTTACTCTTTTTACTTCGATTGGAACAGTTAGATGACGTTTAGCTTGTCGTAATAGTCTTAATGCGGGGAAAGGTCCAAATTCGATGGCTTCATTTTGTTGAGTAGAAGCCTAAAAAATTGCATTTGACTGTTTTTTAATATTATTTATGGAAAATAATAATAAAATTTTCGCAAAAAAAGTATTGCCACAAACTTGAAGCCTAGTTTATTTTTAAGTACCTAGTGAGTGACTAATAAAAACGTTAGGTCCCGTGCCTTTATACTTGTAGAGAAATCGAGGGTCATGTATAAAATCAGCATCCGGACCATTTTAGTATTTCTTTCATAACTTTTTTTCTGTAAATGCTTTTTCCACAATTTAAGCATGTTTTTATTGCCCATTGTTGCCCTTTCCAACGACACCAAAACTATGTCCCAAGTCTTTGTAGTTGTCGAGAAAAGTGACTTTTTTTCTATATATCACGATTTTTTACCCCCTCAAAAAATCACTTCTTGAGCTCTAGCTCGAAATTTTCTGAAGATGCAGATATTGAGCTGCATATAAAAATAAGCTAGAATTCCTGGTCAACATCCCTGATCAAGTCCCATTTCAAAAGCCGGGAGCCTAAAAATGTAAAAATCGCTAGCAAAGTACTCATGTAAAAATCGTGATATATAAAAAGAAAGTCACTTTTCTCGACAACTACAAAGGCTTAGGACATAGTTTTGGTGTCGTTGGAAAGGGCAACAATGGGCAATAAAAACATGCTTAAATTGTGGGAAACGCATTTACAGAAAAAAGTTATGAAAGAAATACTAACATGGCCCGGATGCCGATTTTATGCCAAACATGACCCTCGATTTCTCCACAAGTATAAAGGCATGGGACCTAACGTTTTTATTAGTCACTCACTAGGTGCTTAAAAATAAGCTAGGCTTCAAGTTTATGGCAATACTTTGTTTTACCACCACCCCTTGTGCGAGTTTAGAGATACTATAATTTTCAACTTTTTATTTATGCCTACTTACTGGTAAAATTTTTACAGTAAGAAAATTGAAATTTTTGGACAAAAATTTCACACTTACATCTGAATCTGAAACTGCATCACATGAAGCTATAATAACCAGTAAACAAAATAGTGCCAAATATTTTGCAATTGAAGCCAGTGCAGATACAGAGGATTTTAGTGAGGTTGTCATTCTAGTTGAATAAAGTTTTGCCTCAAATATGTAAACTTTATAAAGCGGCCGATTATTAAAGACACGCGCTGAAAATTATGAATGGGTAAATTTTCAAAATGAAGCATATGCACGAGGACGGTAACGCCTCCATACGATAACTCGAAAATTTTTCCACATTCGTGGAAAACTTTTCGAGACAACTACAAATGAACCTAATTTGCGATGAGCTAGTTTATAGGAATATAGAAGGCTTAGTTATAGTCTAAAGTTGTAAAATTGTTTCGATTGCGTGATGAAAATTGGAACTTTTTTATTTTGGGCAAGGAATTTTTTCATGAAAATTAGTTACGCAAAACTTAAAGTGGAAAAAATAACAATATTTTGATGCATAAGCATAACAATTAACAAATTTCCAAATGGTGAAGTAACAACTCACAGTTTTTGTGGGTTTTGAACTAGTGATTTATGAGTTAAAAATGAGAGTTTTACAACTCAGATCAATCTCTTATAGTATTTTGGTAATGAGCGCCAAAAATCTGTTTTTTGACCCAGGATGTACCCATATTTCGACACCCAGGGGTTTTCCATACGGGAAACATGGATCCGAGCAAATTGATTTATTCAGGCTCATCCTGACGACTCTGGGCTCCAAACAAGGGCAGAGGGTGAATAAATTCACCTCTCCTACTATCCTAAATCGCTTTTTTTGAACCATCTATCCTAATCGCCGCGAAGCGGCGACCATTATAATGGGTCTCTCTCAGGATAGCTGGGTCTTTTTTTTTAAACTAACTTACAACATTATTTTCCTATTTTCAATAAAAAATCGTAATTTTTTGAGCTTTTCCAACAAGCATTTATCAAAATTTTTTCTTTAAAAAATTTATGATACCAAAAATTTCTTGCTATTAGACCTACTATTCTAAAGAGAGCTTTTTTTAAGAGCCTACTATTCTAAAAGACAAAAATACTCATCCCCTTGCCCATGCCTGGGGGATGGGTGGGAGGAGAAGGGAGGGGGTTAGGGAAAGGAGGAATAGGGTGAAGGGTGAGAGGGAGGGGTGGGGAATTGGGAAAGAAAGAGGGGTAGGTAAGGGAAGAGGAGGATATGAAGAGGAATGGGGAAGGAGAGACGACGAGCGTTTATGATGGGAGAGGGGGGAATGGGAGGGTGAGGAAAATGGAGTGTTTGAGAGGAGAATGGAATCCGCGCCAACAGGCGCGGATTCGGGCTAGTAAATATTATATTAGCATTTTTCTAGCTTCTTGAAAATTTTCTTATAACTTTTATTCGACATTAATTAGCTCAATCGTTTTGACTTTTTGGATCGCGCGCTTGTAAATAATTGCCTATGCAGTAAACTACGTAATCAACGAGGGCCATCCAGTAAACTACGTAATCAATGAGGAAGGGAGTTCTGAGAAAATATTACAATTTTGTAATGTTTGATAAATCGCTTCAATAACAAGACTTTATTGAATCAAGCAATATTGCATTAAATAATAAAATCAGCTGACAGGCGCGAAAAAAAAATGGTGGACAAGGTGATTTTTTGAAAAATCGAAAAAATTGCCTTGGTCCCCCTTATGTTTTTGCCAAAATTTTGGAAAATTTTTTGAAAAAAAGGGATCCTTATGATTTTTTCAAAATTTTTGGGTGTGGCCCCCTCTCCACTGAAATTCAGCTCTTCCTACGGGCCTGCTTGGAGGACCAAGGAGTAAAAAATTCGTATTTTCAAAAAGTTCTCAAAATCTGCTGATTTTTTGTACCTGGTATTTTTCGAATTTAGAACTCTAATCTGAAGAATTTATTATTATTTTGACCACAGTAAGGTATCCCACGAAGGGGTACTTCCTAAAAAGATTTCATAACAAAAATTGCTTAAATCAGTGTCAGAATAATTTTTTCGTGCATCGGAAATCGCAATCGATTTCATACCTAGAAAACCCCTAGACAGTCGGTTTTCCGGCGAAAATCCAACCTTTATTCATTTTCACTTCAATACACCCAAAAATTTTCTTGAATCAGAGTTAGAGAAGTATTTTCATGGTTAGAAAATGGCGCAATCGATTTCTCGCATAGAAAAAACCCCTATGGGGTTATTTTTATAAAGATTTGATAGAATCTGCAAAAGCTGGTATTCACCTAACAACCCAATACTTCAAAAATTCTATATTTTTCAACATTTTCCCATTAATCTTTCAAAATTTTTACCAAGTTTTTCAAATTTTACTATCAAATTTAGACCCCGATTTCGTTTCGATTTCGACTCCCAAAATTTCTATTTCATTCGATTTTGACGCATCACTACTAACGACAAAAAAATAAAAATAACAAAAAACTTGTCATCGCATACCTCTTTATGGGTTCCTTAGAGACCAAAACATAAAAGATCTTTACTGAAACTTTTTTCATGGGCCTATATTTTTTAAATGTTCACAAGCAACTTTAATTAGGCTACATTCTCTTATATGAAAGAAATTTTTTCCGTAGAAAAATAGTTGTGATTAATCATTATCAGATTAATGATGAAGCCATTCAATTTCCTGCAATTATAAATTTATAAAAAAATTTTTTTTCATTACGACCTTTTTTCGTGATTTAAAAAAAATTTTATTTGTCAAACTATCTTGATTCAATAAAAAGCTGAATATTGAAATGATTTATCAAAGATTACAAATCTGCAGTACATGTAAAATAAAATCAATTGATTTTATTATTTAATGCAATATTGCTTGATTCAATAAAGTCTTGTTATTGAAACGATTTATCAAACATTACAAAATTTGAAATGTTTTATTTAGAGACTATCATGAGTTTTTGAAAAAACAGGGGGGTAACTACGTGAAAAAATGAAAATTTGTGTGCAAACTATGCACGAACAAGAAAAAATCATAACTTTTTAATTTTGTAATCGTTTCAATACTCAAACCTTTTATTGCATCAGGCAAAAATAAAGAGAAATTAATTAAAAATTGAAAAGGTTTTAGATAACGTTAGCAAAATGTTTAAAATTTGATTCTTTTTTTAAAATGTGCCAAAAACATTATATTTTTGAATTAGCGACACGATAAAATTTAAAAATTCATAGAAAAAAAGTTTTTCCTTTTGAGATTGCAAAATGACTGCCAAATGACACTAAATAATTGACATTGAAACGAATTTTGTTCTCAGAAATGAAAATCACTTTTTGCGACAAGCAATTTTAAGAATTGTTTTTTTTTCATGATAGTCTCTAGTTTTATTGTCGTTTTAAATCAAGGTGTTGACTCAAAGTTCATGATTTTTGTTGATTTTCTAATTTCCAACTCGATTTGGCGGTATTTTTTTTTAAATTTTTGCACAGAATTGCTTAGAATAGCCTAAGAATAAGGTTCGCAAAAAATTGGCAAATTTAACAAAGGCAAAAAAATTCAGCTTCAGCCGGAGATCGAACCTTTGACCTTCTGGACTAAAAAAATTCTTCAAAATTCAAAAAAATTATATAGTTGGATTCGCCATGGTTTATTTATATGAAAAATGTCATTATTTCATCAAAAATCCCAACCTAGAAGATAGAGGCTATTTTAGTTTGAGTCCCATTTTTGCCCTAAAATTGTCGAATTTGCAAAGTTTCAATCAAATTTTTAACCATCTTATAAAGTTTTTTTATGCAAAACAATGTTTTACATCTTTGTTCGGCTTGATCTCAGGAATTTTTTAAGCTACTGCTCAACCTGTTTGTTTTAAGCCTGATCAAGTATGGGCATTTCT
>JAQGBS010003657.1:0-11224 GCA_034698545.1 Acrobeloides obliquus
TCTTTGCTTTTTCCATAATTGATTTGAGGGGCTAAAATTGATTTTCGTTTTCAGTTTTTTTAAATTTTTTATTGCAACATTTTTTGCCATAGCGTGTTTCAGGTCAAAATAACAAAGTTCGTGATACAGTCAAACCCCACAATAGTGACCCCCTCCGGCCGATTAGGCGAACCCCGCAATAGTGACCCCCTTGAAAAAGAATCGGTTTCGGCATCGACTATCGATCACTAAAACTCTGTGACTCTTCGGAAAAACCCTTAAAAATTGAGGAAAATTGAATTTTTAAATTTTGTAGGAGTATCTCAATTTTTTTATTTCTTGCACAAAGACCCCCTACTAACCTTTAAAAAAGACCGATTTACCGTTCCTGGGATCTCGATTTGACTCAATCATTCACAGGCAGACAGAGGAATAGGTTTTTTATATTTATGATTTTTTCTATCAAATTTTTCTCTATCCATTGCGCCATTTGAAGCTATTACACAAAAAGGGGTAGTAGTCTCCATCCATATGAAAATTTTTTTGAAAATGACCCCTCTAGGGGTAAAAACATGCGGGGAATCCGAATTTGACATTTTCGAAGCGAAAAAATGCTTCCTTGATTCAGGAAAGGCTTGTATATTAAAGCGAAAAGTTGCAAAAATGCGATTCCTTCCTAAAAACGACCCTTATTGGGGTAAAAATATGCGGAGAAAGAAAAAGCGTTGTTGTTTTTAGACCAAAATATGTTATTTTCTCGAATTTTCGCGTCGATATACACCTTTTCTTGAATCCGAGGAATTTTATAAATGTCAAATTCGGATTCTCCGCACATTTTTACCCCAAAATGGGTCGTTTTTAGGTAAGAATCGCATTTTTGCGACTTTTTGCTTCAATACGGCTTCCCTGAATCAGGGATGCGTTTTTTCGCTTCGAAAATGTCAAATTCCTCACATGTTTTTATTTTACTCCCACTTTTCCACTTATGCGTGAAACAGAAATACACCAACTAAAAACCCTGAACTATTTGCGATTGAATTTTTTGAAATACCTCTTCTATGGGGTTCGGCTTGTCTATACCCAAACCACCAATATAAATAACTTTGTGCAAAATTGGTCTTGCCACCTCTATAAATTCTTCGCTGTTTACAAAACATAGTGCCGTTTGCATAGCCAGTTCATGCAAGTCCGGGAAAGTTGGAGAAATTTTCTTTTTGAACAAACTATTCAACTAAAATTCTTGTAGTCAGAATCGGGGGGGGGGAGGATTTGCCTCCAAGCGAAAAAATCATCACCCATGATGCAGAAGCGGATTGAACCTTCATCGTTCAAGATGATTCTATTAAAGTAGAAGATGGGAAACAACAACAACGGGTGACGAAGAGGCAAGAACTGAGAAACAAAGTGCCAAAGATAGTGATGGAGATGTAATAATATTGGATGAAGATGCCTATACAGGATGTGCGGAAATTTTCCAGCTCCCTATTGTCGTATACTTTTCACCATAACTTTTGTTAGGAATATTTATACATCGAGATCTTGGTGTCTTTCTAAAGCTCACGTTCGTAGCTTTAAAGTGACACCGAGATCTTGGCGTATGGTTATTCCTATTAAAACTTATAGCAAAAACAGTATCTAGATATACAGGGTGTCCCTAAAGTTCGTGTACACCATACTGGAGCAAGGGGAGGGTGCCATCCCCTCATCGACTCACCCAAAATCCAAAATTTAAGGAGAAACCACCTCAAAATTCTCAAAAATTTAAATTTTTGCTTCAAAATTTCAAAAAATCGATTAAATTTTAAAAAAATTGAAAATTTGAGATCGTCTGGACCCTTATTGCCGGGAGGGGATCACCTCAAAAAAGATCCGCACCTCCCCTGCTTGCCCATGTATATGTACACCCTAATTGATTTCATGAGAATTTTCTTCATGACAGAAAACTTTTCACAAAAAATGATGTTCTACAAAGTTGTCGTGATCTCAGGAATAACTTTGTAGAACATCACTTTTTATGAAAAGTTTTCTGTCATTAAGAAAATTCTCATAAAATTAATTAGAGTGTACATGAACTTTAGGGACACCCTGTATCTTACTATAGGGGAGGGGAGGGGGTCGGATAATTTTCGCACATGTACATTAGGTAATGAATAAGGAGAAGATGAATCAACAACTCATAAAAAAGACCACTTTCTCCTGCGCCGTGGGTAATGAGTTTTTAACTTGTCGGGAAATGCTCTATAAAAATACTTTTGCCGTGTTATCCCGATGCACATAAATTGAGATTAAATATTGATACAAGTTATTGACACGTTCCCAAAAGGTCATATTTGGACGAGCATTGTTATCTTCAACGACTTGAACATAACTTAATGGGGTGGGAATTCCTAAAAATCCAACTTGGATAAACTTTTATACAATCACTCACCAAGATTATAGCTAAAAGCATCATGCAGGGGACCTGTGGAAATCCAAATATGTGTTTGTATTCCCAAATATTTGGTCAAGCCAATACCACAAAGATCGATCATATCAGTAAATGCCATATCGAAACCATAATTCTTGAGCGGTTCCAGTTCCTTTTTCCTCGTCAAAATTGCTATAAAAAAGATTTTAGTTTGCTTAAAAATCATAAAGGAACCACACTGTATAGTCTGTTTCAGCGAAAATAAAAGCGCTGTCCACATAGCTCAGTGGATAAGGAAGCCGCCCGTCCGATCTGGCAAGTTAAGCAACGTTGGGCCAGCAGGTTCGATCCCACTAGGGCAAGAATTTTGATCTACAAAAAACTTTTCTTAAAAACAATGAAGCAAAACATTTTTTCAGAAAGTTCATGAAAAATGGAACATTTTTTGTTTTTATGGCATGTTCTGAATCGTGGTAGTTGTTGAGACGACTGCGATTTTTGAAACCTGTGTATTACAACGAAAATATGAACACAGTGAAAATTCGTCCCTGAATCAATAAAAGTTGTGTGTATTGACGCAAAAATTCAAAATTTTTTGGCAGTTTTCATAACTTTTTGCAACTTTCGGGACGTGCCTTATGAGATGGATGGGGCGCACAATGTACAAAACTTTTTTGGGCGCAAAATTTTTGAGCTGCGGCGAAAGACGCACAAAAATTTTGCTCGCCGAAATTTTTGCGGAGCGTTGCGCAACGCAAAAAAGGTTGGCAATCATGAGAGGGTATGACGTTTTAAATTTGGGAGGGGGGAATACTTTGTATCAGTGTGTAAGAATCACCTTCACACCATTTTAAAAGACCATTATATGCATCGATTCGATTTTTAAGCATATCAAAATTATCATCAGAAACATTTGCATACACTGCTACAACTTTTTCAAAGCTGTCATCAATATCATTCATGCGCATAATTTTGGATAGTTTGGATCCAATTTGTTTTCTGTTGCCACTTATCAATTCTGGTATCCAAAATGTCTAAAATGACTTAAAAAGGACCAGTCCGCTCGGAAAAAAAACACTATGAAAAGTGTATATTCGAAAAGTTCAAGAAAAATAGAGCATTTTTTGTTTTTACAGTAAATTCTGAATCGCTAATAGCTTCGAGATAATTGCGTTTGAAGTTTTGATTATTTATTACAACGAAAACCCTGATTCAATTAAAGTTGTTTATTGACAAGATTGATATATCATTATTCAATTAATCAAGACTTCATAACGCAATTGTCTCGAAGTCATTTCGTACAGGTACTTTTCGTACGAATTTTTCGTACAGGTACTTTTTGTACAAACTTTTCCTACAGGTACTTTTAGACAAAAAAATTTTTTGTCTAAAAGTATCTGTAAAAAAAGTTTGTACGAAAAGTACCGTGCGAAAAGTGTTTGTACGAAAAGTACCTGTACGAAAAATCCGTACGAACCATAATTGTACGAAAAGTTATACTGCCGTATATTGAAGCGAAAAGTCGCAAAAAAAATACTGCCGTATATTGAAGCGAAAAGTCGCAAAAATCGCATTTTTGCGACTTTTTGCTTAAATACACAGGCCTTTCCTGGATCAGGGAAGCGTTTTTTCGCTTTGAAAATGTCAAATTCGGATTCCTCGCATGTTTTTACCCCTAGAGCGATTATTTCCAAAAAATGGTAGAAAATTTTTTCACGTGGGTGGCCCCTCCCTATTGTGTAGTAGCTCCTAAAAGTTTTAGTGTTCATCCGAAACCGTTTATTTTTATGAAAATACTTACCACATCATGTCCAGCCTGTACCAACAAGTCAGCCATTCTTCCAGTTTGGATTAGTAAACTACTAGACAAAGATGGACTGATGAAAAGAATTTTTGCACCATAACACATCCCAAATAAACTCCATATTAGGGTCAAAAGTTTCATATTGATGAAAAATGGTAGTGATTGTGTGTAGACGACTTGTTTTCATAAAAATCAATTCAGGGTCACTTTATCAGTTCGTGGTCAGATAGCATTAATGGATACTCTTATCAGGTCGTCAAAACCATTTATGTATTTTTAAACATTTAAAAAAAATGCTTGTTTTGAGCAGACGGGCCAAACGTTGCTTAACTTGCCAGATCGGACAAGCGACTTCCTTATCCGCTACATTATGGTGCCTCAACTTTAAAAAAATTTTCCGGGGATCAAACCCTCTCCGTTCAAGATGGCTTTTGCGCCACTTGCTCCTGCGCTATTTAGCTAACATTTTTCCTGTCTTGCCATGCAAAGAGTTAGATTTAATTTTTTCGACATGTATCTATGTCCCATCTAAAATTCTTGAATGAAAAACCATTCTCTCTGTCTATCCTATAAATGTTGCCATGGCTACGTCTGCTATGTGTCGAGTCAAAACGAAACTCTGAAGCATAGGAAATAAATCCATGGCGTGTATAAGTTGTTAATGCACTAAAAGATCTTCCATTTCATCATCTTGGGATCGATTAATTAATTGAAATGGTAATTTTTAATAATTGTTTAGTTTGCGTATAATTTACATATTTTTAGGGTTTACTCAGTATATTGAAAAAGTTCAAGCAGCAGCAAGGCAGAGAGTTGAGAATTTTATTGTTAGGTAAATGTTTTGTAGTACCTGGAAACCGAAGGCCTACGCTCCGGCATACACAATAACGGGATGGAACGATCGTTAAATAACACAAAACCGGGATGAACAATAACAGGATGACAAGAAATGGAGACAAAAACGGAACGACAAGAACGGGATGATTTCAGATTTCGACTCCTAAAAGGAATTTTGATATGATGTCAAAGACTTTTTTACTCAGGATAAAAAGTTGAGAAAAAAGTCTTTTACACTATCTAAAACTTCTTTAAAGGAGCTGAGATCTGAAGAAAAAAAATCGTTCCGTTTTTGTTGCCTCATTCGATTGTCTCGTTCTTGTTGTCTCGTTCAATCGTCTCGTTCTTGTTGTCCCATTCGATCATCCCGTTCGATCGTCTCGTTCTTGTTCGTCCTGTTCGATCGTCCCATTCGACCGTCCCGTTCTTGTCGTCCCGTTTTTGTGTCCCGTTCTTGTTCGTCCCGTCGATTCGTCCTTTATTGTGTATGCTCGGCTTCGCGTTTAGGCATAGACCACTTCGGCACGGAATGACGCATTCGGCATGAACGAAATATTTTCTAAAATTGACTAAATTTCTCCTCATAAACTCCAATAAAATTGTCGAGAAAACGTACTTTGTCAAATGACGTAAAAATAAAAAAAGTTATAATCATATTATTTTTCGTGCCGAAATTGGCTATACCTGCGTTCCGAGCAATTGCCTTTTTACGTGCACGTAAAAATTTATGGCATATGAAGAAAAATTAAAAACCGACTTTCTAATTTTTTCTGCGCTCAAAATCAAACAATTCTTTTAGATTCGAATTTATCATGTCGAAAAACTCCCGAGTACAAAAAATCAGCTGATTTGGAGAAATTTTTGAAAAATTCATTTTTTTATCCCTTGGTCCCCCAAGACAAAAATGAACAAATTTTCACTCAATTTCACAAAAAAGTGTTAAACGTCTTACAGACACTACACAATTTATATAAAAAGAGTACCGGGAGCCGAGCGCTCCGCGCTCGGGGTTATGACTCCGAGCGGCACTCTCGAGTGATGCTCCCCGTTAAAAATGATTAGTTATTACTAATACTTTTTTAAATTAATCCCTGCTATATCTATTTTTTCCTTCCGATTTCGATGATTTTGGTGTCAACCGTCTTCTCTCATCGCCCCCTCAAACTTTTGTTTTAACGTCCCGGGTTTAAATTAAGCGTCCCCAAGATTGTCCGACACATTACACGCTTAATGTAGTAGAATTTTTTAGCTAATCATGTTTTAGGTCTAGATAATGCTGGAAAGACAACAATTCTTAAAAAATTAGCGTCTGAAGATGTTACTCATATTACCCCTACTCAAGTATGATATTTTAAAGGCACTTTATTTTTAGACACCTGCAATATCATGATTTCCGGACTAGGGCTGGCGAGGTTCTGTTTCTGAAAGATATTACGTTATCGTGTTGGAGTGGGGGGGGGGGGGGTCAGCCCTCTCCACAAAAAGTTGATAACGCTAGTGCATTTTTGATAACATGGGGCACACATGCACAAGGGCTTACGTCAAAATTTTCAATACTACATCATGCATTGCATTATGGGTCCCCAATTTTCGATTTGGCGACCTTTTTTGGCCAACGTCAACATAACGCGAAATTCTCAAGTTTTTGCGCCTAAACTTTCGCCAAACAACATATTTTTGGCCGCCGCTTCGCAACGACCAATACTACCTATTTTTAAATTTTTTGTCGGATACTACTACATGTATTACTTAAGCTTGTGCATGTGTAACATGGGGGCAATACCCCAAATTCCCGACTGGACACTATCCCGACCGAGAAGGTCGATCCAATAACGAAGAGTTGAAAGTGTCCAATCGAGAAATAGTTCATTCGGGAATGTGTCCAGTCGGGAATTTGGGGTATTGCCAACATGGGGGGGGGGGTAAAAAAATCCGAAAAAATTGATAACGTAAATATCTGGACAGTTCCAAATCCCGATTTCGGAATATTTTGATCCCGAAAATGACCATTTTTTGCGATTTTGGTATCCCGAGGCCGATCCCGATTTTCGAATTTTTTCAGAAATTTTTGAAAAATACTAATGGTTTCCACTCCATTAAGATTTTTTACCAAAATTATTAAAATTTTTCTCAAAAATTTAGTGTCCAAAATTTCAATTTTGGACATTTTTAGAGAGAGTGTCCGAATTATTTGTAGTACACGTGTACACCCCCTTCGAATTTTGAAAAAGAGATCGCCCGCAACACGCGGATCAAAATGAGTCTCGCTAGAAAAAATTTTGCGGCTCGCATTCAGCCCAAAGGCTGCGAGCGAATAGCAAAATTTAGAAAAAATCATCCAAATTCTGCTGTTTTTTAGCCAAAAATCTTAATTTTCTGATCATTTTCAGCTATAAGCATTTTACAAAAAAAATTTATAATATTTTTTTTACAAAATTTTTAAAATTCTCAACGGATGAGTGGTGGAGTAGGATGGTCCCCTTTTTTATGGCCTATGGTCCTGCCCTATACTCCTTTTGCCCATGTAATCTTCCATTTTTTCAGGGCTTCAATATCAAGAGTGTGATGGCAGATGAGATAAAATTAAATGTATGGGATATAGGTGGTCAACGAAAAATTCGTCCATATTGGAAAAATTATTTTGACAATACTGATGTTTTGGTAAGGAAGAGACGAAAAAATATAAAATTAGGGAAAAAAGTTTCGCATTTGAGACTTTCATATAATCCGTTCCCGTATAAGATTCAAAATTCACACTGTAATAATACCCCCTCCCAAACTTGGGGGGGGGAGGGTAGTGGGGCGCGCAATGCGCAAAAATTGTTGTGTGCCCCTCAAATTGTTCAAAATTTCCCTGGTACCAGGTTGGTGGTACTAGTTCAAAAATATAGTTTCGTGATATTTTAAAATGAAAACTCCCTTAGATACAAAAGTCCAGTGAACTTTTATAACTAATTCGGTGATTAGTGAACGTGCACTTTTCAATTTGAACGTGATCTTCTCCAAAAGGAATGAGACCTGGAACAGAGCTAGGTTCCGGTCGACCAAAACTGGCTATTATAAATTTGCCCTTTCTTAAATTTCAACGCTTGCCCTTTGTTGGTAGTCAAGGGGTTTCGAAAATTTTTTTGGTCGATTCAAAAAATTTTCAACCCTAGCGGGATCGAACCCTCGACCACCAACAAGGGACAATCGTTGAAATTAAAGAAAGGACAAATGTATAATAGCCCGAAACTGCGGTTCCGTTATTACGTGCTTAGCATAATGCGCTCTTTCTTCACATGAAAAGACCAGGCTTGAATCCCTGTCCGTTTATTATTTTTTGTATTTACTATGAAAAATCTGTATCGATACATTTTTTAGATTTATGTTATCGACAGTAGTGATAAAAAACGTTTCGATGAAACTGCCTTAGTAAGAGTTATTTTTCAAACTTATCTATAATGGGAACTTTTTTCTAGGAACTTTCCGAATTACTAGAAGAAGACAAGCTAAGAAACGTTCCCGTATTAATATTTGCAAATAAACAAGTATATATTTTTTATTAAAGGATGAGTAAAAATTTGGACTCAAACCATTTCCAATCGATTCCCCGGTTGTAAAAACCTCCAAAACCCTTGAACATTTAGAAAAAATAAATACAGCATTTTATAAATCGCCGAGACGAATAAAATGGCATTATTTTGGGTCATTGAAACAAAAAACATGAATCAGAGTTTTCGCTTCACTAACCCAACTTTCAAAAAACAATTTTCAAACTTTATAATCTTGGTGCCATTTTATTCGTCTTGACGAGTTATAAAAAATGCTGTATCTAATTTTCATCTAAATGTTCAAGGATTTTGAATTATTTTCTTCTCGATATACAGATTTTAATGATTTAGGGAAAAAACTATTAGGTATATGTTTTCGTTGTAATACACAAAATTTCAAAAATAGCCAACTTTATTCGCAATTATCTCGAAAACGATAACGTTTCAAAATTTATCGTAAAAACAAAAAATACTCCATTTTTTATAACTTTCCGAATCTCAACAAAAAATGGCAACGTTTTTTCGTTCGGACTGGTCCTTTAATTTAAAAAATTTATTTTAGGACCTCTTGACAGCAGCAAAGGCTAGCGAAATTGCAGATGGTTTACAGTTGATCAAAATTCGTGATAGATCTTGGCAGATTCAAGCTTGTAGTGCGCTTTCTGGAGAAGGGATCAAAGTAATTTAATTATTTTTTGTTGTTGTAAAAAAGCGGATTTTTGCGATTTTTCGACCAAATATCGTCAAAAAATTTTTTTATTTTTTTCTAAAATAACTTTCTATGAGAGGAATCGATTGAGCACATTGAAAAATCTTGAAAACGCTCCCCTCGACCCCAAATCAGCCCAAAAAACCGGATTTTTGCCATTTTTAAGCTTTTTGGGCTGATTTGGGATCAGGGAAGCGTTTTCAAGATTTTTCAATGCGCGCAATCGATTCCTCGCATAGAAAAACCCTCATATTTTAGAAAAAAATACAGCATTTTTTATATTTCATCGAGATGAATCAAATAACACCAAAATTATTGAATTTGAACAATGTTTTGGATTATTGAAACGAAAACATGAAATCAGGGTTTTTGTTTCAATAACCCAAAACAGTGTTCAAATTCAATAATTTTGGTGTCATTTGGTTCGTCTCGGCGAGATATAAAAAATGTTGTATTTATTTTTTCGCAAATGTTCAAGGATTTTAAATTTTATAATGTTTTAACAAATCGTTTCAATAAACAATCTGATTGATCACAAGCTTTTCGTTTCAATGTTCAAACTCGTTTGAAAATTTTTTTATTTCTCTCATAACTTTTTACGGTTAGATTTTCAAGTGGTGCCGTAAAAGCAAAAAATGCTCAAAATTTTGTGCTCTATCCCACGGCATTAACTCCCTAAAAGCAAAATGGTCCTTTAAATTTGATTTCAGGACGGCATGGAATGGATTTCAAAGAATATACGAAACGTAAGTGGTGGACCAAGAATTCAAACATCGTCTTTCCAAACATCTGTTAGTTCATAAAAAAATTGTTATCGATTTGTTTATATCAAGTGTGACACCCAATATATTTTTTAATAAAAAATCTTTACTAAAATTTTTTGCAAATATTTAATAAGTAGTATTTTAGGTACAGTCAAACCAACCATAATGACACCACCAAAGATCTCTATATAACGACACTACCATGGTCTAAGTTTGCATAATTTTTAGTGGTCAAAATTCGATTTTTACCACAATTCAATTTTTTATCCAAAATTCAATTTTTTTGGCAAAAATTCGATTTTTTCCAAAAAGATGTCCCCCAATTCGACCCTTCCCCCTCCCCAAATGAAGTAAAAAGTGTCAAAATACATTATTTTTTACAAAAACAGTGGCACAGCCAATGGGATGGGGTCAATTATTAATAAAAAGGTGCCAAATTTTCATCAAAAATGCCTATTTTTTGCCAAAAATCGCAATTTTTTGGACATTTTCAATAACAATAATTAACAATCACACGTAATAAAGCAAAACAAATCATGGTACAAACAATGAAAATTAATTTGAGATCTTTGATTCTTTATCTAGCAAAACAGCTTCTGGCGTTTTTTCTATATATGAGTAAACATATTTGACGTTATTTGTTGTTGTGAAATTTTTGTGGGCTCATATACAAAAAGCGGTGAAGTTTCAAAAAGTAGTGGTCAGGGTTGGGAATCGACCATTTTTTGCAACTTGCAAAAAATAACGTCAAATTAGTGTTCTCCGCAAAAAATACCTTCAAAATTTTTGCAAAAATACGATTTTTGCGACTTTTTGCTTCAATACACAGGCCTTTCCTGAATCAGAGAAGCGTTTTTTCGCTTCGAAAATGTCAAATTCGGATTCCCCACATGCTTTTATCCTTAGAGGGGTCATTTCCAGAAAAAATTTTTGAAAATTGTTTCACGTGGGTCCTCAAGTTTTTTAAATTTCCTCAAAATAAACTTATATGGGGTTTGTCTACACGAGAAAATGATTTCACGATTTAAGCTTCTATTCAGGCCCTGAAAATTCATATATTGATAAATAAAAATATGGAAGATATTTTTTTTTGCGCAAAAAACATTTTTTTTCGCGCAAAAAATATTTTTTTTTGCGCAAATATTTTTTTTCGCGCAAAAATTATTTTTTTTTGCGCAAATATTTTTTTTC
>JAQGBS010003658.1:0-11222 GCA_034698545.1 Acrobeloides obliquus
CATATCATAACTCAAAATCGACCCCTGCACGCTTTTTTTACTTCGTCACGTTGTACGGTCCTTCCAATGTAGCTTGACGGTCCCTACCTATAGGGGTAATTTTATGCGGGGAAATCGATTGCGCGCATTCTCGAAGCCTAAAATGCTTCCCTGACCCTGGTTCAGGGAAAATTAGGGTTTTGAAAAGAAAAATGTTAAACTTCAATAACCTAATTTTCCCTGAATCATAGCCAGGGAAGCATTTACATGCCTCAGGAATGCGCGCAATCGATTCCCGGCATAAAATTACCCCTATAGGGATCCTTTTTAGAGAAAAAGAGAAAAATTTTCGGGTCCGAAAAATTTTTTTCATGTAAAAAATCCGAACAATTTTGGAACAACCCAATAATTTTCAACAAAAAATTACCACTCCATCGATAGGCAGCGATAGATGAACGTTTTCACTAGCAGATCGTATTAATTTTGAAACATAGCCATAGGTAAATTCGGCGCCCCGAAGCAAGCAGTTCAAACTTTCACCTTCCAATTCGATTAGTTTCTCGACAGCATTTTCTTGGACTTTTATTAGGATGATTTTTGATTGAGTTGCTGCTCTAAAGTTATAGTATAGAGGATAGAGTGCTGATCTTTCAATCAAAGGGCTCAGGTTCGAATATCGGATCGATTCAAAAGTCTTGGTATTTCATGAAATTTTTTGCATAGCCTAAATTTTTGGTCTAGATTATTTTTCTTTTTTTTCATTCTATAATGTTATGAATAACGCTGGTTCAAACCCCCTCAATAATTTTTTACAATGATATAAAAATTACCCTTCGACTCCTGCAAAAATCATTTTTGATCTCTAAAATTTGAAAAATCTGAACAACATAGACAAGTAGATAATATTTCGATCTTTCATTTTTGTCATGGGTTCAATCCTGCAAGTCGGGTTCCAAACATGTAGAATTGTAAGTAAATTTTGTATAAGACCCACTAAATTTGACCTAGTAGAATTTTTACCTATCATTATTTTCCTTTACCCCTAGATGGTTATCTAAAAAATTTTTGTGTGGAGAAAGGGCCTTGACCGATCGAACCCAAGCTAATTAAATGAAAAATCGAAATCTTATCCACTTGACCACATGGTATAAATTTCCATTTGCAGTTGAAATGGAATTAATTTACAGAGTGAGTAAAAAAACCGGATTTTTACGATTTTTCAAAAATTATCAAGTTTTTTAATTTTCACCAAAATAATCCTATAGGGAGTTTTTCTATGAGAGAAATCGATTGAGCATTGCCTTAAAAAACGCTCCCTTGATCCTGTATTAGCATATTTTCGCTTCAACACACATGCCTCTTCTCGGAATCAGGATCAGTGAAGAGTTTTAAAGTTTCGTCAGTCCGTACAATCGATTCCTCGCACAGAAAACATCTATAGGAGTATTTTGGTGAAAATTAAAAAACTTGAAAATTTTTGAAAAAAATAGCATAAATCCAGTTTTCTACTCACCTTATACATGTTGTATCCGATCCTGAATTTCATCCGATTCTGAATCGGGCGTCCGATATTAACACTCGGATTGTCAAGCGCGCCAAACGTTCATTTTGGTGCAGTTTTTTGCGCTGAACACGATGCTGCAAAAATTTTTTGAAAAAAACTCACTTTAACTTTCTAGAGATGTTAGATAAAATTGTAGGACAGATTCTCACCTTTCAAATTTGTGGTCAACCATCTCTCAAAACAATTCCTACGAGGAAATATGCTCACAATACTACTTAACAATCCGAGTGTTAAGTCAATAAATTTGGGCACTATTACTTTTTTCACGTTTTTTTATGCAATTTTTTTAAAAGTAATAGTTTATAATGTGCGGAAAAGTGAAAAAAGTAAGCGTGAAAATAAACGTGAAAAAAGTAATAGTGCCTAAATTTGACTAAAGAAATTGTATTCAATTTTTGTAATCCATAAATAAATACAAACGATAAGGAATATCATACATTTTCTGTTATTATTTTTCTTTTAATAAAATGCTGATTCATTAAAATTTTATCAAAGAACTAAAAACCGGAGACAACAATTTTTTGACCATTTTTAGGATAGCCAGGGGGTCAAAAATTTGTTGTCTCCGATTTCTATGATCTCGGTGTCAATATATTCGCCATAAAATATTGCATCGATACCTTAAAAAATTTTGGCGAAAAAATCATTTCTGGAAGGTTCAGCTAGCTTTTGCAAAGAAAATTCGGTATCTCGAAAACTACGAATTACTTGAGAAAATGGATATGTGAATTTTGTAGGCCGCCATTGGTTCTCTATAATCCAAAAAATTGGGATGGCCAAGGGTTTTAAAACTCAAATTTTCTGCTGGCAATTCATAGCAAAAACGTTTTAAACATGAATTTAAAATCCATATTGTGAAAAAAATCGCATCAAAAACGGATTTTCTTTATAAGAAAATAGCCTAAAAACAATATGGAAAACATACAAAGAAACCTATAGAAAAAGCGTTCTTTTTTCTTTCAACTCAAATATCTCGCCCAAAATTGCTTCAAATTCGTTACTTCCGTATGCACATACAGGGTGTCCCACATAACGTTACACTAACTTTGATCGGACATATCCTTTGATTCATAAAAGATTTTTCGATGCGGTTTTTTTCAATGGATATGTTTTAGTATTTTAGGAATATCTCCTCGTAGGAATTGAATTGGGAGATGGTTGATCATTCATGTGAAAGCTGGTGATCCACCCGACAACTATTGTCTAAATACCTATAGCAAGTTTTCGCTTCAATAAAAAGTTATACTCCAATTTTTGAGGGCCTCCACTAATTCGTCTCGAAGGCGTCGAGACTGCACTTATTTATAGCTTATTTTATTCCGGTCGATCAACTGTTCGGGTCGACCAACTGTCCGACAACGCGTACAATTTTTATACCAGGTAATTTTGTTTAACCCGGGAATGCGCACACTATATTCCCGCCGGAGAAATTTTAAAAAATTATTATTTTCTGTATAAGTAAACTGTCCTGAGACGGTATAAATAATGTTAGCAATAATCCTTAGCTAAGGATAAATATTAATTTTTTAAGAGACGTTAACTCGAAAATTCGAACCTAGGTGGGAGTAGTGTTAAACGGTTCGAGCGACTCCAAGTTGAATTTATAAAGTGAGATTAATTCATGGGAAAGTTTTTTATAGTCATTTTATTCAAAACTCATGCCCCAAAAAATTCAAAACCTTGTCTGAAGCTCAATACTATCGATTTGACGTGTATTTTTTGAATTTTCTAAACTCTCTAAAACACCCAGGATAATTTTTTTCGACTAAAGTTTCATTTTGGCAGATATATTTCAATATGGAGAATGATTTCGAAAAATGAGAAAATTTTTTTTTTCGATTTCATTTCTACTCCCACGTATAAAAATGGCTCAAAAATCGAAGTTTCTCGGATTTTTTCAAAACCACGCAGAAATGTTCTCCAAGTTGAAATACATCTGCCAGAAAAGAAATTTTGGCCGAAAAAAATTATCTAGGGTGATTTAGAGAGGCTAGAAAATTCAAAAAATACACGTAAAATCGATGGTATTGAGCTTCGAACATCATGTCATTTTTATATCAGTCATTTAAAAAAATACGCGTTCTCGACTATTGAAAATTTGTATCATATATGATACGCTGCGCAGTCCCGGGTTAAATGAAAAAAATATGGTCGATTAAGAAGCTTATTATTAGGGCTTACTATTATGCAAACACATTTGACCCTTTCATTTAAAAAAATGCTGTGTCGATCCAAAATTATTCTAACAAAATATTCCATACTTTTGTCTATGAATGTACATACACTATGTTTTTCATCAACAAGGCATGTATTGGGTTGTTTCAAAATTTGTTCAATTCACTTTTCAAAATGAGTGAAAGCATAACAACTTTTGGAACAACCCAATAATAGAAATTAAAATTCCTCTATTTTTAGAGTGCGTTCATCATTTTTCTATAAACATATCGACGTTCGTTTTGTTGAATGATCGTTATTGGAATCCGCATAATATCCCCATTGAGTACAAACACAAGCATGTTAAAAAGAAAGCGCGAAGGAGAACACATAAGAACTTGGTCGATTCTGAACGGGTTTCAATTTATAATCAACGAGGTGAATATCGAAGCTATGGACGCCTAGTTCAAAATCACCTTATCGGAGAAAGTTTCCACCACCTGATGTTACTACAATCGAAGAATAAATTCGGTAATAGAGTCGAATTTACCTCATCGTTCAAGAGGATTCTTTTGTTTTCCATTGAGATTTAATGAAAATAGATTTCATGAAATTTCCGAGAAAAAAATCTACAAAATTGATGAAGTGAATTCGATCTTACTCCCATAAGTCCTATTTTTAACTGAACTTTATAAATTTATATACAAAATATAAAATTTTCACAAAATATAACATTGTGTACATTAGTACAGGATGAGCAAAAAACCGTACTTTTGCGTTTTTTGGTGAAAAATTTTGGAGCTAGTGCCAAATGGCTACCCACAAAGATAAAAATTGAGATTTGCTCCCGAAAATCATAATAGAAACATAAAAACCATGAAATTAATTAAAAACAAACAAATTTTTATCATCTACAGTTATGGAGAAAAGTCTTGCCGCCCCCTAAAGAGGGGGGGGGCGTTTTGCGACCATTTTGGAGAACGAAAATTTTTTCGTAAAAATTACCCTACTACCCCTAATTTTATGCGGGGAATCGATTGCGCGCATTGCCGAATTGTGATAACGCTTCCTTGGCCCTGATTCAGGGAAGGTGGTAGGTGTATTGAAGCGAAAATCGAAAAATTTTCGGATTTTTATGAGAAAACCGTCGATTCGTACGTTTTTCTAGGCGGGGAATCGATTGCGCACACTCCCAAACCGTGAAAACGCTCTCTTGACCCTGATTCAGGGAAGGAATCGGTGTTTTAAAGCGAAAATCAAATTTTGGTTTTTTCCCCCTGAATCAGGGCCAAGGAAGCGTTATCACAATTCGGCAATGCGCGCAATCGATTCCCCGCATAAAATTAGGGGTAGTAGGGTAATTTTTACGAAAAAATTTTCGTTCTCCAAAATGGTCGCAAAACGCACCCCCCCCCCTCTTTAGGGGGCGGCAAGACTTTTTTCCGCAACTGTAGATGATAAAAATTTTTTTGTTTTTAATTAGTTTCATGGTTTTTATGTTTCTATTATGATTTTCGGGAGCAAATCTCAATTTTTGTCTTTGTGGGTAGCCATTTGGCACTAGCTCCGGTTTTTCTTCTAAAATCATCGTTCTAAGGGTAATTTTATACGAGAAATCGATTCAGCGCATCCCCTAAGGGGTCCCTTGTTAAAAAGTTTTTTGAATTTTTATTCCTGTTAAGTGCGCCCCCAGGCGTAGTAGCACCAAAATTTTGACTCAGTTTTGACTCGGTTTTGACTCACTTGTCAGCTTAGGATTGACTCAGTTTACCGGACGCCCTCAAGGGAGGGTGGCTTAAAACGAGTTGGCGGGCTTAAAGCGAGAGTTGACTGTATACCATACTATGAAAAAGACTTTATGGGCAAGGTAGTATGAAGCCTTTTTTTAGCGGAACATACTTATGAAAGAAGCCAATATTTTACATCATATTATCAAGAATGAAAATTTCAAATTTCTTATTATGATGAAAATTGTTAATCTTTTTTTGTTCTTTGAAAGATCTTTCAACTTTCACATGAAATGCACAACTTGACTTGTCGTTCGTTTCAATTTTTTCTAATATCTGTGACAAGTAAGGCTCTGCGTCTGAATATAACAATACCGACGAAGATCAAGATCATTTAAAAAATTCGTTGCTAAATTGGAATTTTGACAATGAATTTGTTGATAACGCTTCTAAAACACGTCTGGATGCTAAAAGGTATAATCGCATAATACGCTAATACTCAATGGTATAAAAGCGAGGTCATATGACAGGTATAATCAGACAAATTGAATATTTATTTTTTATTGTTTGTTGGAAAGCATCTGCAAAACAGTTTTTCAATATGATCCATATTCTAATTGGAGCTCAAGATGATGGTTATTATCTTAGCCAGACGAATCGACGAAGTCAATTCTTCCAGAATTTGAGATCCAAATCAGACAAAGTTAACCGGCCTACTTAAAGCTTTGTATTAGAAGAAGTATGATTCGAAGAAGTATTGTTCCGATAAACATATTTGTACATGTACAGAAGCGTTGGTCCTCATTTGAAGATCTATGGAGCAGGTCCCAGAAGAAATGTAAGATATAAGATATCAGAACTTATTATTAATGATTTTTTTATGTTTATGTAATTTTATGTATAATTAACATATTGAAATAAAGTTTAACATTATTCATAGACCATCAATAGCATAGCTAAACAAGAGGGGTACTGTACCCCCCCCCCCCACTTCATCTTTTTGCCGAAAATTTTTAAACCCACTTCGTATTTGGGGTTGGTTTAATATATGGTTATTTTAAACAGTTTTCCACTTTGTACAAAGTGGTCGATAAGGCATGAAAATTGAAGAATATGAAAGCGAAAAAGATTATAACACAAAAATGGAAGAAAATAGCTTTATAAAATGGAAATCGAGAAGAAAGAAAATTATAATTTTTTGGTCACCATGCCAAGTCGTCATCTAGGGGGGGAGGGTACCCTGTGACCACATCGTATTTAGAGCACCAGTACCCCCTCCTTGTACAGCTATGGTCAATAGTACTTGATAAATTTCCGAAACCGGATATTCTTGATGAGCTGTTCCTTTCTTGAAAAAGCCGGAAATTCGTTTGAGAGTGCCTTCTTTGGTTGATACCTTGGCCAATAGTTCTTCATTGACTGTTGATGAGACTTCATCGCTTCTTCCACTATAGTAGACAGTTACATGTTGTTCTAGTGGGATTCCTTCAACTACATAAGCTTTTGAGGTCAAAGCCAAGCTGGGCATTGGGTTGAGGGTTCGAGTCCGCTCTGGGTCAAATTTTTTGCATTTTTTAATTATCTTTTCGACTTTTATTATATGGTCATAGAAGGCCCATTGGCACCTAATTTTTTTATAAACACCTTATATTGGTCTCTACTATCTTTCTACGTGAAAATTATAAAAAACTGAGACTTACACCTCATGAGCGTCCCTTGTCAGAAATTTTCCCTATTAGGGATGATTTTATGCGAGAAACACGTTGGCGATGTTATTTTTGCGTAAAAACGCGCTCCATTTTTTAGAAAATCGAATTTTCAAGCATATTTCGAAAAAACTAATATGCAAAAATTCGATTTTATAACAAAATGGAAGTGTTTTTACGCAAAAATAACATCGTTTCCCGATGAAATTACCCCGAATAGCGTGATTTTTGAGAAAATTTCGAAAAATAAAATTTTTCAATTTAGACGACGTTCAACGAGAGTACAAGAGTAGCTCCAAAAATAGTTTTATTCAAGAACACATACTTCCAATATGAACCAATAATTATGAAGACAATTAGGTCTTATAAAATTGGAAGAGCTGAACTCGAAAACGTTGGTGTCATTGTCTAATGTAACCACTTTTATATGTTCATAGATGCTAACTAAAATTAAGATTTTCTAATCAATATATGGTGCTAAAAATGAAAACTTGCTCAATCTTGACGGAAACGATTTTTATTAACTTTTAGGACTTTTTAAGTAAACTTTGTGGTCATTAACCCGTTTTTGCCGGTACGTCCCACTTGGGATCGGCTGTTTTCGTGGCCATAACTCATCAAGTTTCAATCGGGTTTCGTCGAGCGACCTCATTTCGGATAGCTAAGATATGAATCTGTCTTATATAAAAGAGATTATAGAAAAATCTTTCATAATTTTTGAGTTATAATCCCTTGAAGTTTGGAAATTTTTCAAAAATTACTCAATTTTCAACAATTCATCAAAAACCCGTCCAAGAGAGCTAAGTGGTATCAAATGTCGGGGTTTTTCTATGCGGGGGAATCGATTTCGCACATTCCGAACCCTGAAAATGCTTCCCAGATCTTGATTCAGGGAAGGGGTTTGTGCATTAAAGCGAAAATCGGAAACCCCCATAATCGAGGCTAGTCCTGCAGTCAGTTTATTTTGGTTACGGTTATTGGGTTTCGGTTATGATTACGGTTATAACCATAACCGTATTTTTTGGCACCGAAAATATTTTCTTGGCACCAATATTCTGGATTCGAATACTGAATTTGGATTCTGAATCCGGATTCTGAATTCAGATTCTGATCTGCATTCGGAATCCGGATTCCGAATCTGGACTCAGAATCCTAATTTAAAATACAAATCCAGATTCAGAATCAAAATCCGGATTCAGAATCCAGATTGAGAATCAGAATCCGGAATTCGGATTCAGAATCCGAATCCAGATATTGGTGCCAAAAAAATATTTGCGCAAACTAAACATGCTTTACCGTTTCCATATGCGGTTGCATTAAATTGAGTGTCATTTTCTTGGTATTGATATGCTTGAATAATTTTCATTATTAGAAAAAATACAGCAATCATGTCGAACCTAAGATAGTAGTATTCAACGTTCAAAACAAATTACACCATTTCATTACAGATAAAATTTCATTACAGATTATAGCACGTTTCAGCCCAGCTATAAAAAAGCTGGACCCAAAATTCAAAGTCCAAAGTTAGCATCCCGTCCGATCTGGAAAGTTAAGCAACGTTGGGCCCGCAGGTTCGATCCGAAAATTTCGATATACAAAAAAACTTTCCTTACAAAGAATGGGGCAAAAAATTTTTGCTCTAAAAAAAGTTTTTGTAGATCAAAATTTTTGCCCTAGTGGGATCGAACCTGCGGGCCAGTTGCTTAACTTGCCAGATCGGACGGGATGCCGACTTCGGATTTAGAATTTTGGGTCCAGCTTGAGCTGAAACGGACTATATCGAAGAAAATCTTAGGGTGTATAAAAAAAACCGGGATTTGGGCGATTTTTTCATGTTTTTCCGACTCGAAAATTGTTTTCAAAAATGACCCTATTCGGCTAATTTTATGCGAGGAATCGATTGCACGCATTTCAGAAGCTTGAACATGCTTCCCTGATCCTTTTTCAAGGAAATTAGTACATGTTTGATTTTCGTTTCAATACAATCACTAATTTCCTGAATCAGGATCATGGAAGCGTTTTCAAGCTTCGAAAATGTTCGCAATCAAATTTTCTCAAAAATCATTAGGGGTAATTTTATGCGGGAAACACGTTGGTGATGTTATTTTTGCGTAAAAACACGCTCCATTTTTTAGAGAAATCGAATTTACATTTTTCGAAAAGTACATATTTCCAAAATATCTCAAATTTCGAAAAAACTAATATGCAAAAATTCAATTTTCTAAAAAATAGAGCGCGTTTTTAAGCAAAAATATCATCGCCAACGTGTTTCCCGCATCAAATTACCCTAAATAGGGCCATTTTTGAGAAAATTTAGAAAAAGAAAACTTTTCGATTTTAGGCCACGTTCAATGGGGTATAAGAGTGGAAGTGGAACTAACTCCATAATGTCGAATATTCTAGAATGATGTCATAATTCTGGAACATTCGAGAAAAACAACATAAAAGTCAATAGGTCGAGCTCCGCTCGACTTATGGAGTCAGTGTTCACCGAGTCCCCTTGGGGGACGGTGGGTCCCTAATTAACAGGGAATTCTTTTTACCCATTTTTCCTTATTGTACCGCGCTTAGTTTATTTAAAATAAATAATTTAATTATTATTTGTGTAACTCCACAAAACATAAAATGAAATAGATTTGCCAAGAAAGTATCGAACCATAGCTGTGCTTTGCTAATAGAAACATTAATAAGGTAATGGACAAATGCGTCAATAGATAAGTTGATTTATATACAGGGTGTCTCAAGATAAAGGGATCACCTGTACAATTTTGTTTTTACATGCCATTTTGATTTTTTTATATTGAAACTATAACAAAAACAGCTTCGGCTGTCAACTTCTTGAATGGTTTCAGGCGAAGATCTTCACAAAGAATTCTATAGGCAGAATCTTTCGAAATTCCCAGTTTTTTTGACCAGCTATATCTTTGTGATCATTACCCGCTTGGGCTAAATGGTATAAAATATCGCCCCTGGGTTTTTTCTATGCGGGGGATCGATTTCGCGCATTCCCGAACCCTAAGAATGCTTATCAGAACCTGATTCAGGGAAGGGGTTTGTTCATTGAAGCGAAAATCGGAAACCATCATAACCGAGGGCTAGTTCTGCAGTTTCGGAGTCTAGAGGGTTTTCTTGGTCGAGGAACACGAATCCAAGCGATTTGAGTCGCTCACATCAAAGAATGCGCGCAATCGATTCCTCGCATAGAAAAACCCCCGAAGGTCCCTTTTGACTACTTTGCTCTCTTGTACGATTAATCGGCATCTTGAAAAGCAAGAATCAGTTTTTCGAAACTTGAAAAGCACACTATTTTTCGATGCGCTTTTCAAATGGCGTTGACTTGTTACAAAAATTTCAAGTCGAAACTGTTGAAAATTGTTCCTTGATGATCATAGGCTACTCAAATCTTTCCGAAGATACAAACTCAAAATATTTTTACCGTTTCCATATGCGGTTGCATTAAATTGAACGTCATTTTCTTGGTATTGATATGCTTGAATAGTTTTCATTATTAGAAAAAATAGAGCAATCATGTCGAACCTAAGACAGTATTCAACGTACTAAACAAATTACACCATTAAAATTTCATTACAGCACGTTTCAGCCCCAACTATAAAAAAGCTGGGCCCAAAATTTAAAGTCCAAAGTTAGCATCCCGTCCGATCTGGCAAGTTAAGCAACGTTGGGCCCACAGGTTCGATCACACTAGGGCGAAAATTTCGATATACAACAAAACTTGCCTTACAAAGAACGGGGCAAAAATTTTTTGCTATAAGAAAAGTTTTTGTAGATCAAAATTTTCGCCCTAATGGGATCGAAGCTGCGGGCCTAACGTTGCTTAACTTGCCAGATCAGAAGGGATACCGACTTGAAAATACTTCCCTGACCCTTATTCAGGGAAATTAGTACATGTTCGATTTTCGCTTCAATACAATTATCGTTGTCGAGATAATCACGTTTGAAGTTGGCGATTTTGAATTTCCCGCCAAAACCCTGATTTTCAATTTTTATCTTTATCTTTATCTTTATTTGCTCATTACATATAGATCATACATAACAGCAAAAATAAACCACGTTACAGGCCGTGCACTTAAA
>JAQGBS010003659.1:0-11222 GCA_034698545.1 Acrobeloides obliquus
TCTCTACCGCGTAGCGTTATCTCATGCTCGGGCTTGTTAAATGGATCTTGATGAAAGGCCAAGCTACCTGAAAATTTTCATTCGTGCTGAATGTAAAAATATTGGATTGATCGAAAAGTTCTGCGACTTTTTACATGAATTTTGATGCTTTCCCTGGCCCTGATTCAGGAAAAATGGTGGGTGTATTGAAGCGAAAATGAACTAAAATTCAATTTTTCTTCGAAAAACGGGTATTTAGGGGTAATTTTATACGGAGAATCGATTACGCGCCTTCCCGAAGCATGAAAATACTTCCCTGACCCTGAATCAGGAAAAATGGTGGTTATATTGAAGCGAAAATGAACTAAAATTCGATTTTTAGTTCATTTTCGCTTCAATACACCCACTACTTTCCCTGAATCAGGATCAGAGAAGCGTTTTCACGCTTCGGGAATGCGCGCAATCGATTCCCCACCTAGAAAACCCCTAAATACCCGGTTATCTGAAGAAAAATCAAATTTTAGTACATTTGTTTTTGAAAAAATTCGTGTGAAATTATAAAAAAATTAAAAATCCGAATTTTTTATATGAAATTGGCTCATTGGTAGTGCTCCCGAATTCGAGTCCAAAGGTTTCAGGTTCGAATCCTACCTACGCCGATTTGATTTTGCCTTAAAAAGTTTACACACCCACCACTTGTCCTGAATCAGGGACAAAGAAACGTCAAAAGTAGAAGAGCTTTTGGATCAACCGAATACCAAATTTTTTACCTGAAGAACCTTCTCTCTTTATGGTTGGTTTATTAAGTGAGGTCGATCGTGCAAATGAAGAATGCCTACGGTTGTTATTGTTCATCGTTTGCGTACTCGTGGGCATTTCGATATGACCGTCTTCTTCGAACATAAGTTAAGAAGAAAAAAGAATAGTTGTGTAAAAGGCCGGGAATAATAGACCCAGTAATTTCATTACATCATCCAACACTAACAGCTAAATAGTGATTGAGTTAATAACTGAAACATCCGCAGGGGAATGTCAAATCAAACGCGAGCGTATGGCAGGCAAGAACAACAAGCGGAAAATATTAAATGCATAGAAATATCCATGTGATGAAAACTCCTAGCTTGTTTTTGAGGATAATAATTGCACATAATTGGGGCATAGACTCGAATGAAACAAACAAAATGAAAAGGTACGAATGAACAACATAATGGAACAAAGCCAAATTCATGGTTTTCGTGTCAATATTCAGGTAAATTCGAAACGATCGAATCAAATGATATGAATTAAACGAACACAGATGGAACGAACACAAATGAAACGATCAAATACAACGATTTCATTTCCAGAGGACGTCCGGAAATCGTTCGGAAACGGGTTTGAATTTGCCTGAATATTGACACGAAAACCCTGAATTTGGTTTCGTTTCATTTGTGTCGTTTTATTCGATCGTTTCATTTGTATCGTTCGATCCATCCTCTTCGTTCCATTAGAGCCTATGCCAGAGTTTACTGTAAAAAATTTGTCAAAAATTGAAAAATTCGACAAAAATTCAAAAAGTCATCAAAAAATGAAAATTTGTCAAAAATTAAAAAATTCGTCAAAAATCGAAAAATTCATCAAAATTAAAAAATTCGTCAAAATTGAAAATTCGACAAACATAAAAAATTCATCAAAAATCGAAAAATTGCATTGAAACAATACGAATGAAACGATTTCATTTTCCAAACAAGTTTAAATTTGCCTGAGTATTGACACGAAAACCCTGAATTTGGTTTCGTTCATTATGTCGTTTCATTCGTATTGTTTTATTCGATCGTTTCATTCGTATCGTTCATTCGTATTTATCCGGAAACAAGTTTGAAATTGCCTGAATATTGACACGAAAACCCTGAATTTTTTGGTTTCGTTCCATCCTCTTCATTCCATTAAATCATATGCCATAATTGGCTATTAACAGATGAAAATGGATGAAATAAAGATATACTGCCCCTAAGGCGGAAACCAAAGGAAGCGACTCAATGGCACACGTCAATTTGGCATCTCATTTGAGGTGCCGGCCGAAGAAGGAAAATAAACCGCCTTATAAAAATCGATCTGCGAAAACGGAAAGCCTTACATTACCACGCCGGCCAACTATAGGACAAACAGCCATCAACATAAGGCCAACAAAAAATAGCCAAATTTTTCAAACGCCACTTTATTCTCGGATATCTTTTCATTAATGTGTAAGACTTCATTTCGTGATCTCCACTTTCTGAGGAGGAAAAAAATCGAATGGAAGAGAAAAAATGTAAGCAAACACAATTTTTGGCTTTCACTCGAATAAATAAAAAAAACCATCACACACACACGTTATCCAGCCACACTCAATGAGTTGGGGCATCTGGAGTCAATCTTTTGGAGCTAGTTCATTTGTTGGAAGGCACTTATCATGGTCAACAAGTTGAGAAAATCAGACGAAAACATCATATTAGGGGTATTTTTCAAGGACTAGTCGAGTGGGAAAAAAGTTGCCCAATTTTTTTGATATTCGGAAAGTTCATGAAAAATGGAGCAAATTTTGTTTTTACGGTATGCTCTGAATCGTTGTAGTTTTCGAGAAAATTGCGTTTGAAATTTTGAATTTGTTACAAGCTCTTCGTTGTAATACATAAACATTTTTGAATTTTTTGCGAAATTCGATTTTTGACAAAAATTCGATTTTCACAAAAAATTCAATTTTTCGAGCAAAATTCGATTTTTCACAAAAAATTCGATTTTTCAACCAGAATTCGATTTGTTCAAAAATTCGATTTTTCACCAAAAATTTAATTTTTCAAAAAAATTCGATTTTTCACACAAAAATTCAATTTTTGAGCAAAATTCAATTTTAGATCGAATTTTGCTCCTGATTCATGTTTTCGTCTCAATAACCCAAAACAATTTTCAAGTTGGATAATTTTCGTGTCATTTTATTCATCTCATTTAGCTATAAAAAACTGTTCTAATGTTCATGTTATGAAAATTTTAAAAATCGATCAAAAAATTCAAAAAAGTTTGTGTATTACAACGAAAACATGTACACAAATTCAAAATTTCAAACGCAATTTTCTCGAAAACTACAACGATTCAGAACATGTCGTAAAAACAAAAAATGCTCCATTTTTCATGAATTTTTCGAATATATAATTTTTACTTAAGAATCTTTTCCGATTTATTGAAGCAAAGGAATTGATGTCCCTGATTCAATGAAAGCTGTTTATTGAAACGATTTGTAGTAAATCATTATAAAATGCTGCTGACATATTTTGAGAAAAAAATACATGAACAAATTTTTATATCTCATCGAGACGAATAAAATGACACTAAACTTATTGAATTTGAAAAAATTTTTGGGTTATTGAAACGAAAACCCTGATTCATGTTCTCGTTTCGATAACCCAAAAGTTCAAAGTCAATTCATGCGTCGTTTAAATATGGATTTACTTTTAGCGAGATTACTTCTATAAAATAGTTAAACACTTTGCCAAGCGATAAACCGAGCAAATAAAAAAGGGTTAAGGAATTTAAGCCATTGTTTTCTTATCTTTTCGTTCTTCACTGACATGTGAAAAAAATGGTCATGCTCTCAAATTTGATCAATTTCTAAAAATGTCAATTGAAATGATAAATAGTTTGAGCGTGCTCATATTAGTGCCAGTTGCAATGGCATATGAATATAACTCTTGGCTGACGTTGCACTTTTCGGAGCGAGAATACGTTCTACTCACAGCATGGAAGACTGGGAGTTTCTTAGGTTGGTTTTAAAAGAACATAAAGGGTCAGGGGAGTTGATATCATGTGATAGAGCGAAAAATTTAGAGCAATTTTTGCTTTTACAGCAACACTTGAAAATCTAGCCGTAAAAAGTTATGAGCGAAATAAAAAAATTTTAAACGAGTTTGAACATTGAAACGAAGAGCTTGTACATCAATCAGATTGTTTATTGAAACGATTTAATTCAAAATCCTTAAACATTTAGAAAAAAATAAGTACAGAATTTTGTAAAACTCGGCGAGACGAATCAAATGACATCAAAATTATCGAATTCGAATCATATTTTGGGTCATTGAAACGAAATTTCTGATTCAGGGTTTTCGTTTCAATAACACAAAACATTGTTCAAATGCAATAATTTTGGTGTCATTTTATTCGTCTCGGCGAACTATAAAAAATGCTTACTTATTTTTTTTAAATATTTAAGCATTTTGAATTAAATCGTTTCAATAAACAATCTGATTGATGTACAAGCTCTTCGTTTCAATGTTCAACTCGCTTGAACTTTTTTTGTTTCGCTCATAACTTTGTATCATTAGATTCTCGAGTAATGACGTAAAAGCAAAAGATGCTCAAAATTTTTTGTGCTCTATCACATGGCATCAACTTCTCCAAAAGTGGACTGGCCCTTAAAGATCATGTAGCATAGTGTTTTTCATTAAAAAGAACCAGTCAAATCGGAAAAAAGTTACCTTGTTTTGTTGATATTCTGAAAATTCATGGAAAATGAAGCATTTTTTATTTTTACAGTAAATTCTGAATCGCTATCGTTTCTGAAATAAATGGATGTGAAGTTTAGATTTTTGAAAATTTGTGTATTACAACGAAAACTTTTTGAGACAAAATCAAATCGACGCAGGTGAAATTCGAACCTGAGACCTTTGGACTCGAATTCGGGAGTACTACCAGTGAGCCAATTTCACATTGAAATTCGGATTTTAATTTTGCTTATAATTTCACACGAATTTTTTCATTTCAATGCAAAAATTGATCAAAAAATTCAAAAAAGTTTGTGTATTACAACGAAAACGTGTAGACAAATTCAAAATTTCAATCGCTTTCTCGAAAACTACAACGATTCAGACTTTACTGTAAAAACAAAAAATGCTCCATTTTTCATGAACTTTTCGAATATCAACAAGAATGGCAACTTTTTTTTCGATCGGACTGAAATTTTACAGGAATGTTCGGTTCGACATTGATTGTCTTCTTGATCTGCATAGTTCATGAAGCCCTTGAAGGTTTACGTTATTTCCTCGCCAGAGAACACATGCTTTGCGTCCCAGAAATGGAGACCGTATCGCAATCGTCCGTCAATCCACAGAGTGACTTAAAATTTTGGGAGCTGCCAAGGTAAGTAGAACCGGGGAACCGAGCGCTTCGTGCCCCCGGGGATTGAATCTATTACAAGTACTACGGAGCGAGGCCAGTACGAACATGACCCTATTCTTATTTTTTAATTCACTTTAAAATTTTAAAGACAAAATTTTTTCAGCCCTGATGGGATTCGATCCTGAGAACAATTTCTACATACTAGGATCCTAGCCACTCGGCTATGAGGGCTTCTTTTGAATCCTTTTCAAATTGCGCTATAAAAAATTGAAAAGGGGTTAAAAAATTTTTTCTTGAAGGGTATCCCTATGATTTGGGTGTCATTTTTCTTCTCTCACTGAGCTCTATCGAGTGGTGTAGGCCGTGACAGAATTGTCTTAAGGTGACGGAGATAATACAAACAGACAGCGCACTTAATATTTAAGTATTCTTCTTCGTCTATTGTTGAATAACATGAAATCTTTAGAAAAATTCGAAACTCTTTTACGGGCTATCGTGTCACTCAAGCATTGCTATATGGCGTTCAAACTTTGATCGGGTATCTCTTAATATTGATTGTGGTGTCATTCAATGTTTGGCTGATATTGGCGGTGGTATTGGGCAAGGCGGCTGGGTATTTTATGTTTACGGGTTCTCCTACCGTTGAAAAGGCCACAAAATTAACAGGACATGCAGTAGGGATGAATAGATTATCTAATCTTCGAACCAGTTATTCATAGCATGTTTTTTTAGCTTGACTGTTGGCTCTTATACCCAAAGTTTGCAGCAACGATTAGTCGACCTATAAATTTATTTTCCTTAATTACAAATAATCAAGCACATCGTGTCATTACTCGCGTAAGTTTGAATTTTGAAGAGTGAATGAATAAAAAGATGGCAATACTCGCGTCATCTTTTTATTCATTCACTCTTCAAAATTCAAACTTACGCGAGTATTGACACGATTTGCCTGATTATTTGTAACTATGGAAAATAAAGTTATAGGTTGATTTTCGAAAAATGGAGCACATTTTTACGCAAAAATGACATCGCCAACGTGTTTCCCGCATAACTCCGTCATTTTAACTCCGTCATTACTCCGTCATTTTTGAGAAAATTTCGAAAAATAAACTTTTACGATTTTAGACACGTTCAATCGGGTATAAGAGCCGACAGTAGCTCCGTTTATTTTTTATATTTTTTCATGTCAAATTTTTCCCCCCAGCTCACTTATTTTCACTTCATCAACCATGACCATAAAGCTCATTCAGATTCGATAGCATTGTACATATTTTTTTTAGATTTTCAATTCTTAATCTGTGATTGTGTAGCCTTTTTAGCTTATATTATATATAATTTTGTTGCAAGTGCCTAAAGGTCCAGTCGAGTAGGAAAAAAATTGCCATTTTTTGTTGATATTCGAAAAGTTCATAAAAAATCATTTTTTGTTTTTATGGCATGTTTTGAATCGTTGTGGTTTTCGAGAACATTGTGTTTGAAATTTTGAATTTGTCTACATGTTTTCGTTGTAATACACAAACTTTTTTGAATTTTTTGTGAAAAAATCGATTGATCTCTCGTTGGATAGCGTGAGTACAATCGATTCGTAACAAAAATAGAAATCTATTGAATTTGATCAATCGTTTCAATACACAAAACATATTGATGATCAATCCCTTCGCTTCAATACACAAACTCGTTTAAATTTTTCATGGAATTTTGTTTCTTATTTATCGCCAAAGGGTTAACGAATTCGAATTTACTTCCAACGCAAAAGTTGATCGTCACAACATGAACTTTCTTATAAAAAATTTTTGTACAAACTGGACTGGTCCTTGAAAAGCTTTTACTCTGGACAATACGTGTTATATGAGTCAGTATTATATAAAAAACATTTTCTATTCTTGAAGAGGGCCGATTGAGGCGAGTTATCGCAAAAAAAATCTGTTTCAAAATTTTTTCAACAAACGTAAAAAATGTTCGAAACGATGGAAAAAAAACTGTTTTTCGGAAAAATCGAAAAAAATTTTCTGGGTGTTTTTTGGCCACTTTTTACAACAAGTTTCAATCAATAACAATCACTAATACTGTTTTCGAGGAAAAATTGAAATTTTTTCCGATATTTTTTTCATCGTTTCGAACATTTTTTACGTTTGTTGAAAAAATTTTGAAAAAAATTTTTGCGATAACTCGCCCCAATCTCGGTCTTCCTCCCCCTTTAATAATATTATATAAAATTTTATTGCTACAAAAAACTTCAATATGTACAACAGAAAACAAAAATAAATTAATGGCACCTTGTTTTAAAATTTAAAGCTCTTTTGTTGAAGCCGTGAGAAATGATGAGCATTGAATCGTACAAGCGGTATCCTAAGTTTTTTTATATTAACGTTTAAGTTTGTTATGAGTTTATGTACCTTCCGAATCTCGTTGATTGAGGCCCGCAGAAGAAGTTTTTCACAATTTACTATCCTGATTGGATGGCATTCCATCTAAAAGTTGGCAAAAAATTAACAAAATTTATATTTTGTACACGAAATCGCGACGAAATTTGTCTCGTAACTTTTTTCTATGTATTTTCACAAAAAGTGGTCAAAATAAAAGTTGTAGAACGCAATTTGTGTGTTAGTTTTGTTTTTTACATTTCTCATAAAAAGCTAAAGAAACAATTTTGAGAACCGATTTCGTTCGATTTCGACCCATCATTATAACCTACCCCTTCATTGGTGCAAGTACACGTAACACAAGGTGTTATATGTTTAGTTTCACCAAGATGAACTCGTTGTCCACTCAATTCACAGAAGGCTAAACAATTTCTCAAGTTAAAAATCTTAAGCCAAGTGCAAAACTATATACCCTTTTCACGCCATTGTTCCAAATTAATACCTTCGAAGTCGGAACATTTTATGGGAGCATTCCTAAACAAAACATGGTACAAATTGGCGGACTATATTCGATTTCTTTCTTCAAACATTTTGAGATTCCATTGATAATCAGGCAAAATCAGGAACTAAACAATCTATGTATTGAAACGAAATCATCGGACAACACAGAAAATTCAAAATTTTTCCATTTTAGACAAACGATAGCTCATTAAATTCCTTATGATCTCAAGAATTCAATGAGCCTATCTTTCATCTATAACGGATCGATACATTTTGAATTTTCCTTGTCCGATGATTTCGTTTCAATACACAGACTTCCTTGTTCCTGATTTTGCCTGATTATCAATGAGATCTCAAAATATTTGAAGAAATCGACCATATCAAATTTTACATGAGATCATCTGGTAAGTCGAACACATTCGGCTGAATCGATTGCAAGTGATGACTATTTTCACAAAGTATCTTTCCGAGTTTAACTTTACGAATTTCTTGAAGCTGGGCTAAAAATTTCTTAAATTCATCAAGCTGATAAGCAGTCTGTGACGTAGCCCAAGATTTCTAAAATCTGCATTAAAAAATTTTTGATACTAGTCTCCATAGCGATCGCAAATGACAGGGGGCTGCATTCGAAAATTTTTCTCAGATTTTAACCGAAAAAGCATCATTTACCCCGTTTTTCAATGCGGAGAATCGATTGTGCGCATTCCCGATGCGTGAAAATGCTTCCTTTATTCGGATTTATGGTCGAGAAGTTGGTGTATTGAAGCGAAAATATAAAAAACTAAATTTTTACAAGAAAACCGACTTTTCATAAGATTTTTTCTAGATTGCACGCATTTCCGATCTTGAAATCTGTTTTTGATCGACTTTTCGGAGTATCGGGAAAGTGCGCAATCGATTCCTCGCCTAGAAAAACCTATGGAAAGTCGGTTTTCCAATAAAAAGTTGATTTTTTCGATTTTCGCTTCAATACACACTCCAATCCCCTGATTCAGGGAAGCATTGTCACGCTTGCGGGAATGCACGCAATCGATTCTCCGAATAGAAAAACGGGGTAAACGAAGCTTTTCCGGTTAAAATCCGAAAAAAATTTTCGGATCCAGACCCTTGTCATTTGCGGTCGTCATTAGAAAATAGACCAAATTTTTTATTTGAACCATATTCGGATAGCTCATGTATAAGTTGGAGCTCAAT
The DNA here is from genome assembly GCA_034698545.1 of Acrobeloides obliquus. NCBI lineage: Eukaryota > Metazoa > Nematoda > Chromadorea > Rhabditida > Cephalobidae > Acrobeloides > Acrobeloides obliquus. Next base: position 9,165 of record JAQGBS010003659.1, read on the forward strand.
TTTTGGTACTTATGCACTATCCCCCCCCCCAAGCTGAAAACGAAAAAATTAAGCATGAAGCTACGTCACTTTGATTTATGCTTAGGCTTAAGCCTAAGCCTAGGCTTAGGCCTACGCATAAGCCTAGGCCTAAGCTTAAACTCATATATAAGCTATCCGAATACGTATGTTTCAAATAAAAATTTTTTAACACAGATTTTAGGAATCCTGGCTACGTCACTGTAAGCAGTGCCGTAATTTTGGTCTAGACTTTGCGAGAAGTTTTTTAAAAAAATTTTCCCTTGGTCCCCTGTAAGGTTTTTGGGGAAAGTCTCTCCATAATTACGGCACTGCTGATAACCATCCTCTCAAACCTGGCGTAAATCTAGCCGCAGCATTATGATTTTCGTAGTAGAATCGATCGCACTTCTTTAAGCGGCGGAACTGTTCGGCTAATAAACAAGACATGGTATAACCCAAAAGAGCTCCTTTTCTAGGCCTTTCAGCAGTTAGTCCAGGGAATAAGTCGATATCATCCACACTTTCATACACAGATTTTAACGCAGCAATGGCGCTTTCATCCATTTCACCAGATAAATCACTCCATGTTTCAGCTTTCTTCAGGCCACACAATGGTCTGAAAAAACAAAAGGTAAGTACAATTTCAATTTTAGCACAGGGTGTTCCAAAAAACCGCCATCTGGTAATTTTTTGGTGAAAAATTTTTTCAAATTTGAAAAGAGCATGGTCGATTTGGGTTATCTACAAAAAATCACAAAAAAAAGATTGATATTTGTTGATCTACAGCGTTTTTAAGATAACATATTTTTTGAGGAAAAATCAATTCGACGCAGGTGGGATTCGAACCTGAGACCTTTGGACTCGAATTCAAGAGCACTACCACTGAGCCAATTTCACATTGAAATTCGGATTTTTAATTTTGCTTATAATTTCACCCAAATTTTTTCATTTTAACAGTAAAAAATCCTTTTTTAATGATTTTTTGTAGGTAAAAATTTCATGATGGGATCGTCGTGAAATGCGTTTCACGACTGCTAGCGCACACCCTAAATTTACCTAAATGAATTATAAGGCTGCACGCCATGATCTCTAGCTCGAAGGATATTCAACGAGATCAAATCCATGCCAGAAGTTGGCTCTCCTCTTCTCTCAAACAAGTGATCTCTTACAGCCGATGTAATGTGTCTATCGAATGCCATTGACGGTGTACCCAATAGGCCCATTAGCATGGAGTCCATCCCACCAGCTGAAGCATTATAAAGTGGTGAGACGTTGCCAAAATGTGCTGCAAGATCGACTGGATCAGCCATTTTCTTATACGAAGGATCCAGGCGAGGGAACATGCGGCGGATCAATGTGTGTCCAAATCTGTAGGCGGCAGTGGCAAATGGATGTGATATGGCTGCATCGCAGGTCTCATCGTATCTCTATAGTAAAGAAGTGTAACAAGTAATAGATTCGTGTTGTGATCCCCTGCAGGATCAAAATTTTTTGGATGAAGGGGGAACCGAACTAGTGCCGGTGGTGCCGAGCTCCTTGGCAGTGCACCGAACCACTACGCCATGGCGGACACGAGATGACCTGTCATCTAATTTCGACCTTGAAGTAGTACTAACCGCAAATGTACGCAAAATATTTTGAACGCAAGGGGGACTGAACCTTTCTAGTGCCGGTGATCCTTGGCAGCACACCGGACCACTACACCATGGCGGTCACTGATTGATTCGTATTGAATTTCGACTTTGTAGTAGTACCAATCGCATTACACACGAAAACTACTCTTGAAATTGAAGTGTTCCTCTTAGATTTCCCCGCAGGGTAAAATCTTTTGGACGCAAGGGGAACTAAACCCTGGTGATGCCGAGCTCCTTGGCAGCGCACCGAACCACTACGCCATGGCGGTCACTGATTGACTCGTATTGAATTTCGATATTGTAGTAGTAAAGCTGTTAATCCTACTGTGTAATATCCAGATTTTAGTGGGACCAAATCATATTCGTGCAAGAGATTCCACCCGATCAATTTTGGCAGAAATTCATTGAAAACGATATTCTGCTC
>JAQGBS010003660.1:0-11220 GCA_034698545.1 Acrobeloides obliquus
CTAAAGAGCATCCTCCACTTCCTGATGTTGTTTCTGGAGATTCCTTATTAAATGATCGTAATGGCGTAATCCACGATGATGAAATAGCTGGGACTCTAACAAATCGAAAAGTTTCAGCTCAAGGTGAGCTAAAATTTGGTTTCTTGAAATCAATTTTTTCAGATTTTGTGAGAAGAAAATTTCGAATCGAAGACGCGTTGAGAGTCCGTACCGATTTTCGTGTAAAAGCCGACCGTTCTGCTTCTCTCGATTTTCCCAACTCAATTCGTGTTAAAGATTGTTATGGAGTAAAGATTCGTTTCCCACCACTTGGTCAAATTCCCCTATCCAACCGTCCCGCTACATGCTATGGACTGCCACCAACACCTCAGGTTTCCATGGGTGCTTGTTTCTTCAATATTTTCCACAACTGCCAATTTCGCGTCAACCACACGGCCTTTTGGACCCATCCGCTGAGCAAGCGGCAATATTTGTTCGTTGGTGCTGATGAAGGGATCTACTCGTTGGATTTGGGCGAGTTGCACGAAGCTTCAATGGCTTTGGTAGTTTCATACTGGGAGAGGAAAATGCAAAAAATGTTGTTTCAGATTCACGAGAGGCGCTGTAGTTGGCTGTACATAATCGATAACGTTTTGATGGCTATTCAAGGAAAGACCCCATATTTGTACCGGCATGATTTGCTTCAGCTAATTCAACAACAGCCAATTACACAGAAGCTTACAAAAACGATGACCAGGATTCCCGAGAAGTTCAAGCCAAAGTTGCTCCTAGCAACGATTCGTATACCCGAGACTAGGTCAGTTGTTGAACTAGAATCGAGTCCAACATTTGGAGCTACTTCAATACAAACTACGCTTTCCCTGATTCAGGGAAGGCGTATTGTATATTGAAGCGAAAAGTCGCAAAAATGCGATTTTTGCCAAGAAAAAGTGTTGTTTTTAGACCAAAATATGTTATTTTCGCGTTGATATACAGCTTTTCTTGAATCCGAAATCGTATTTTTGCGACTTTTCGTTTCAATACACAATACGCTTTCCCTGATTCAGGGAAGCGTTTTTTTCTCTACTCATTTCTTTTTAGGGACTGCCTATTGTGCTCCGTTGATAGAAATGCCTTTAACGACAACTTATTTATGTGTTGCGCAATTCCAAATGCTGTTCTCTTATTCCAGTGGTACGAACCTCTATCGAAATTCATCATGTTGAAAAAGGTCGAAATCGATCGTTTCCCGCAGCTGCCTCAACGCCCATTCCATCTGATGTTCACGAGTACCTCGGATTATCCACAGGTTTCCAATGTTTACCCAGCATTCTGATGATCCCCCACTAATTTAGGTGTGCATTGGTGTGTATAAGAGTGATGAAGCAGATAAATTAGACTTCCATACTGTTAGTTTTGATGATGTTGGAAAGTTGGAGGATTTTTTGGTCCAGTCAAGGAATACAGGATTTTGTGATGTTGATACGTTGAAGCCCTATTCGAATAAAGTTGTCTCGTGGGAGAGTAAGACCAAGTTGGATGTGATGGCGATGAAACAATTGGATCGGGACACGATTATGTTGTGTTATGATAATAAGGTTAAATTTCTTAAAAAATTAGTCAAGTGTCCCCATTTTGTTGGAGACCCCTCAATTTTACGGTATTGCTAACCTATAACATTTTAGGTAATATTGACGAATTTGGAAGGCCATTTCAAGCAATCGAAATTAATGCATACCTCTTTCACTTTCAATTTTCCTATCGACTTTGCCATCCCTTTGCCTGATTCAGTTCTTGCCTTTCATCGCCATGGAATTCAAGTATCTCATTTGTTTTGGCGGATATTTTTAACCATTTTTTTTGTTAGGGTCGTTCATTTTTTAATGGCTCTATAACTCAAGATTTGCATGATCCATCGAAAGTTTACCAAGTTGTTGGCTCAGAAACGTAGGTGAAAAAAAATTTCCAACACATATTCAATTGTTTAGACTCGTTGTCCTAAAAAGCCGAACACTCAACCTAGTTAAACACAGTGCCAGTAGTGGTAGTATAATAGAAGCTCCGGTGGATCCAGTCATAAATAGGAATGATGAAGACGAAACACGCAGCACAACAGCACTTCCTGATAATACCGCAAATTCGAGTGATTTTGGATTCGATCTATGTGTGCTAACCGGGCATGTTTCTACGCTAAATACCTAGGTGCTCTCCTGTATTATAGTAGTTCCTGTATAACTATGTTTTTCTTTGCATTGTTTGGTTCATTTAATTCTTACTTGTGTGTTACTATTGTCATAAAATGAATCTTTTTTGAATTTTTGTCTTTGGCAATTTAGAATTTGTATAACTTTTCATCTATTTTCGAGTTTGTAAAGGGACGGTGCACGCTCTAACAATTTTGAAGAACAGATTTTCGCGCCAATTATTAGATCTAATTGCAATTCAGGCAATTTTCATGAATTTTGGTTGTTTTTTCAACAAAGCTTTTTCAAGTGTTTCAACAAATTTGGAAACAAAAAAACTTTTGAAAAGCAATCACAAATTCAACAAAATTGCCTGAATTGCAATTAGATCTAATTATTGGCACGAAAATCTATTTTTCCAAATTGTTAGAGCGTGCACCGCCCTTTTAAATGTTATTTTCTAATTGTCTATTATAGAAAATTTTTCTTCTCTTTTATGCAAGTCGCCACTAATGCACTATCTAGTAGCAGTGGCGTAACCAAGGGGGCCCCGGGTCCCTTCTCCGAGTTTACCCGGAATATCATTGCCCTTCAAAGCTCATAACCTGGAATTGTGAATGAATTTTTTCAACAAAATAGATACTACAACATATAACTACTATAGCCTTTGGTAAAATCTAAATATCCATTTATTGTCTTTCTTGTATCGCATTTTAAGGATCTTTTCAATATAAAAACAAATTTAAAATCTCAGCTTAAAATGTGACCATATTTTAGAATTTCATCAGTGAACTAAGCTAAAACAAAATATACACATGGTTATGCAAAAATTTTTTGAAACCATTACAGGGTGTTCCAAAAAAAAACTGCAATCTGGTAATTTGTTGGCGAACATTTTTCAAAATTGTTTTCCCCAAAACGACTCATTAAGGGTATTTTTATGCGAGAAATTGATTGCGTGCATCGAAAAATCTTGAAAACGTCTCCCAGATCATGAAATATAAGATTTTCGTGTTTATTCAGTTATTTTCTGTAGGAATTCTTACTTGAAAATTGGATATTTCATGATCTGGGAGGCGTTTTCAAAGGTTTTTGATACGCGCAATCGATTTCTAGCATAAACATAATGAGTCATTTTGGAAGAAAAAAATTTTTTGAAAAATTTTCAAAATGACCTAATGGCGGTTTTTTTGGAGCACCCTGTACTTTCTCAACTTTAGGTCACTATGTAATTTCATTCCAATCTTAATTTGTAACCAAAAAGTACTTTTAATTATGCTATAATTTTGATCTCTATTAGAAGCTTTTTAACTTGATGCGTTTATTCGTGCAATTTTTTAATTTAGAATCTTTTTTCTTTGCTAAGAACCATACATGGGCAAAGGGAGAGTCTGTGACCCCCTTTCTATACAGGCGTGTCATATTTTATAAAGAAAAATAAAGACTTTTTCAACTTTCGCGAAAATTTTCTTGTTAATGTTGCCCTTATTTTTCTGTACCTGCCTCATTTTATCCAAGCTACGTTTACATAAAAATAATTTTAAAAATATCCTACGAGAACATAGAGGTCTTCCCTAAGAAAAACCTTTAACAAAAGATAAAATGACAAGCCTGTTTCTATAGTAACGTATTTGGTCAAAAGTTACTCTAACATACAAAAGTTTAAATTCGTACACCTTTCAATGCATAGTTTTTAGTCAATTTCAACTGATGTATCCAAGATTTTTCTTGTGTTGTTTAGCCATTACAGAGTGAGCCAAAAAAAACCGTACTTTTGCGTTTTTTGGTGAAAAATTTTCAAAAATCGCATGAAAATACCTCTTATAGGTGATTTTTGAAAAAAAATTTTTGCTAAAAAACTCAAAAGTACGGTCTTTTTGCTCACCCTATATTTGACATGCTAAAAAATGTTTACCCACTCCTTTTGCCCACGTAAGAGCTTTGTGAAACATATTTTGTGATTTGTAAACAGATTTAAGCCAAGTAAAAAGTAAAAAATAGTCTTTGAAAACTTGTGAAACTTTTTTTGGATTATCATCCTCAAAGAAAATATAAAATGGTATAGATTCTAGAAGTTGTGTGTTAGATAGAATTTTATTGGCTTTTAAATTTGAATTTTCTAACATGTTTATATCCATGTATAAATTTGATTTATATAAACTTTAAAAAATCAAAGATCGAAAATCATTTGAACAAGAATTCAAATGAATCATTTAAGCGAAACAAATGTTTACAAAAAAATAAAATGGCAGCAATTATAGTCGAAATGTTTTTTCGTTACACGTAACGTTTTTTTATTGAATCAGGCAATGTGTACATTGAAACGAAAAGAAACGTGAATCGTTATATAGCTTTTTTGGTGCATCCCTGCGTGGTCGTATGGTGGAAAATAAGGATTTTAATACTAATAGTACAGGGTGCGTCACGAAACTGCAACACTTAATCTTTCTATGTTTTTTTTAGTACTTTTTTCAATTTATTTTGATATAAATTTGTGTTTTTATAGCTAAAAATGAAGAAATTAAGACCTGCTATAATTAGAGCGCACGAAAAAGGCAAAGGAGTACGTGAAATTGCGCGATTTCTTGACATCGAACCATCCACAGTATCCCGTACTATCAAAAGATTTGAAGAGACTGGAAGCAACGAAAACTGAAAAAGGGAAAAAACAGCAAGAAGCCGAAGAAATATCCAGCGCGCTAAAGCGATTTTTTTGAATAAATCTGTGTTATTTTTGTTGTTATATATTTGTTTGTTGAATAAATTTAGTTGAAAAATTAAGTGTTGCAGTTTCGCGACGCACCTTATAGTACTAGTAGTAAGTACTAATCTTGATTTTCCACCATACGACCACGCAGGGATGCATAAAAACTATATAAGGATCCACGTTTCTTTTCGTTGCAACGTTTTGCATGAAATAATAACAAAAATAAGCGTTTATTTGGTTGACGTGTTTTGAGGGATTAAGATTTTGCTCACTCTATTATTCACAGGACAGTTCCCCAACATTTGATGGACGGCCCTTTTTTACGCATATATGAGGTCTTTGTGTGTTCGTGATGATTGAAGGTGGAACCTGTTTTCACTTGTTTATTGTTTCTCACTTCCCTCGTTTGCATAACAAATGGCAAGGCTTATTGTGTTCATTCCTATAATTTATCAAACGAAGGTAGCGTCCTTTACGATCTTTTTGTTAAATTTCGAGATTTTTTTGTTGAATAAAGTACAGGGTGAGACAAAAAACCGTACTTTTGCGTTTTTTGGTGAAGATTGTTCAAAAAAATTTTTGAACAAAAATCGATTTTTGAGCAGAAATTTCGATTTTGAGAAAAAATTCAATTTTTTTTCAAAAATCACCTATAAGGGGTATTTTCATGAGAGAAATCGAGATTGCACGCTTTCTCGTATGAAAATACCCCTTATAGATGATTTTTGAAAAAAATATATTGAAACTTTTCACCAAAAAACGCAAAAGTACGATTTTTTTTGGCTCACCCTGTTTACTTGTTAAAATCTGTTTATTTGTCAAGGAAAACAAATTCGTTTTTCACTCTAAATAAATATTGGGTGATCATTTATATTTTCGTATATATATTTGTTTATGCAGTTGTTGACTATTTTTCTTCGAGTCGACCTTTTTTCATAGCTACATCATCAAAATCTAGTTCATCGAGGATAGATGCTATCAAGAATTTCGTAGTCAATTTTTCATATATTCATTTTATGTTACATCAATGCAACTACGCATTTGCACAAAACATAAGCCAAAAATACCATTACCGTGCGTGTCAGATGAATAAATACCATGCGTGTCAGATGATTATAGCGGACAAAAAAAAATAAGTGAGAATTTGAGTAAAGTTTAAAAGCAAAAAAAGGTATACAATGGTGCAGTCGGTAGTGTTGCGGTATTGAAGTCCAACGGTGTCGGGTTCGGCGAAATTTTTTTGCTAGCAAACTTGTAAACTTTAAATTCAGTTTTAATGGTTTTTTATTTTCTGGCAAAAAAATTTCGCCGAGACCGGAAGTCGAACCAGACACCTTCGAACTTCAATACCGCAACGCTACCGACTGCGCCATTGGTACTCGTTTTTCTAGTTTTAAAACTTTACTCATATTCTCAATCTTTTTCTATTCTAAAATCCTTTTTAATGATTTTTTGTCCAATTTTTCCGTCGTCTCTTTAGTTTTAGTTTAGTCCTTTAGTGTTTACTTATGTTTTTCGGTTTTCGCTTAACTATGTAACTTAAGATATTCTTTCTAACCAATAAATCTTTGTTGTGTTCGTTAAAACCATGTGTTATTAAAAATTGCATATTTGAACAAATATTGTTATAAGAACAAGGAACTAAAAATTTGAGGTCAACTGAAAAATTGTACACGTCAACTTTCGATTTGGTGACCCCTGCCGAGAATTTTCAACAACACGACCACGCAGGGATGCGTTGCAAAAGTATAAATATAGTCAACTCTCGATTTAGTGACATCCCAGGGAGGGTGTCACTAAATCAAGTTTAAGTTTGACTGTATTTATACTTTTGCAACGCATCCCTGCGTGGTCGTGTTGGCAGGAAAATTCTCGGAAAGGGGTCACTAAATTGAGAGTTGACTGTACTGAGCTTAATTTTCTCGCCATCACGACCACGCAGGGATGCATATTGGCGGGAAAATAAAGCTCAGTATATACAGTTAAGTTTCAATTTAGTGACATCCCCAGGACGTGTTAGCGGGAAAATTCTTTGCGTCTATTTATACTTTTGCTACGTATCCCTGCGTGGTCGTGTTGGCGGGAAAATTCTCGTCTGAGGTCACTAAATCGAGAGTTGACTGTAATTTGTTTATTGTAGAAAATCAAAATGAAATTTTGGCTACTTCTGATTAATGCTCTAATAATTCCTTTCATTACTTCGGCAAAAGGTATATCGTGCACACACGCGACTAATACATAGTCGTACTTTTTAGTATTGAAGGCAAAAGCGTACTTGTTCAAAGCCATGCCATCCCTTCCCGCACCTGGAATGGAAATTATTGGCACGATTGATTTCTGGATTGATGGAAATAATAAAGTTTCGGTATTCGATGAACATTGATGATGGAAAGGAGTAAAAAGTATATCCTTTAGATCAATGGTACAATTTCTGGACTTGCACCTGGCCAACATGGATTTCATGTACACCAATATGGTGATATGAACAATCAATGTTTGGCAGCCGGCTCCCATTTTAATCCACATAACCAAGAACATGGTAAATATTTTGGTACTTATGCACTATCTCCCTTGAGGGGGGGGGGATTCTGCATAAATTTATGCAGAATCTCCCCCCCCCCCCCAGGCTGAAAACAAAAAAAAAATCAATTTTTCATTTTTTTCTTAGGCTTTGGTTTAGGCTAAAGGCTTAGACTTAGGCTTAGGTCTAGGCTTAGACCTAAACCTAGACCTAAGCCTAGACCTAAGTCTAAGCCTAGGCCTAAGCCTAGACCTAAGCCTAGGCTTAGGTCTAAGCCTAGATTTAAATCTAGGCCTAACCCCAAACCTACACCTAGGCCTAAGCCTAGGCCTAGACCTAGACCTAAGCCTAAGCCTAGACCTAAGCCTAAGCCTAGACCTAAGCCTAGGCCTAAGCCTAGATTTAAATCTAGGCCTAACCCTACACCTAAGCCTAAGCCTAAGCCTAGGCCTAGACCTAAGCCTAAGCCTAAACCTAAGCCTAGACCTAAGCCTAAACCTAAGCCTAAGCCTAAGCCTAGACCTAAGCCTAAGCCTAGATTTAAATCTAGGCCTAACCCTAAACCTAAGCCTAGGCCTAAGCCTTTAGCCTAAACCAAAGCCTAAAAAAGATGAAAAATTGATTTGTTTGTTTTCAGCCTAGGGGATAGTGCATATATTTTTATACACCTTATTTCTAAAATATTTTCTTTTCAGGTGGCCCCAACTCTTCTGTCCGCCATGTTGGCGATCTTGGAAATATCCAAGCTGGCTCGAATGGTGTTGCTTCTGTCAATGTTGAAGACTCTCAAGTTGCATTAAATGGTGAAAACAGCGTGATTGGGCGAGGTTTAGTCGTACATGAAAAGGCTGATGATTTGGGCATGGGCGGCAACGCAGACAGCAAAAAGACCGGGAATGCCGGTGCTCGACTTGCTTGTGGCGTTATCGGTATTATTAGTGAATAGCTAATAGAATGAGTGTGCTATTTTTCTTTTCTTTTGTACTTTCGCGTTTTCTTTATTATTATGTGTTATTGAAAAATCTTTCCATTTAAAATTTGCATTTTTTGTCAGGGTGCTTGCTATTTAAGAGACACTTTCTCGAAAAGTCGGGAGCAAGTTCTTATTTTTCCGCCAATGCGACCACGCAGGGATGCATTGCAAAATCTAAGTCGATGATAACTCGATAGTTTTACCGTTTTAAAATTGCAAACAGCACGAGCATGCGATTTTTTAATGCATCCCTGCGTGGTCGTATTGGCGGGAAAAATGATTAGTTTACAACTAAGATTTGAACTAATCTTTTTTCCCCGCCAATGCGACCACGCAGGGATGCATTGTCAAATCTAAGTCGACGATAACTCGATAGTTTTACTATTTTCGTGATACTGCACGACAAATAGCACGGAAACAGTACGCAAAAGTCGTGCTATATAGCGAGCACCCATCATTAGAGAATAAATTTTCCTTTTCTTAAGACAATGTTTTTTAACCCAAGCTTTTAGGCTTAACAGACGAAAATGAAGAACCATCATCTTCATCCGTAAATTTGTATTCTTTGGTGCCTTTTAATCTTGTCTTCATGTTAAGCATTTATCATTTTATTAAATAAATACACGCATATAGTCTGTTTCGTGAGGGTCGCCACAAGCACGGCACAAGCTATCGTACGAAAGTACGACGGCCCCACAAGCTATCGTACGAAGTCATTGTACGATCGTAAAAGTACGACGAAATCGCCACAAGCTGTCGTACGACGCAGTACGAAATTCGTACGATAGCTTGTGGCCATTTCGTCCGTCGTACGAGTGTATTTTACAACGGCACAAGCTACGATAGCTTGTGCCGTTGCTTGTGGTAGTGCGATAGCTTGTGGCGACCCTTACGTTAATTTTACGATCGTACGATGACTTCCTACGATAGCTTGTGGGGCCGTCGTACTGTCGTACGATAGCTTGTGGCGACCCTAACGCGCTCTTGTCTGAGCGTTACAGCACGGTTATTACGACTTGCCTGGTCTTACCGAGTCTCTGAGAAAAGTCCGCTATGAAATGTCCTAGGGCCCATTTGCCCACCATTATTATGCCTTATGAATTTCGCATCAAGAAAAACTATGTTTTTTGTTGCATACTTTTTTGTGTTGCATTGTTTTGTTTTTCATTTTTAAGGAGTGATCATAGTTACCCCTTAAAATTTTTTATGTTACTGGCTCGAGTAACTATGATCATCTCTTTGTAATTTTTGATCTTGGAAGCTTTTTTCACTGAAATGAAAATTTTTTATCGGTCTTTGGCCTGTTTTAAAACTTTGTTATTTGATGCTATTTTAAATTATTGGTTACTAAAAAGATAATTCTTCTACTGTAACTGCGATTTTATGAAAGAATTTTTATGCATACTAAAATAAGGGGGCGGAAATATTAGAATTTTGTAAATTTTATACGAAGCAAAACATAAGATCGTACGCTTTTTCAGCAAAATTACAATTTACTAAATTGTGTCATTTTAGCCATGAAAAGAAAATTAACCACCATTTCTCCTATTGTTCAAAAGTGTACTAAACTTCCACTCGATCAAAAACTCGTTTCGAAATTATGCAAATTTGGAGTTGTTCTTCAAGAGGAAGATGAGGAAGTGCAAACTACCATAATGCCAATTCCTCCTGTGATTTCTATGGAATCTAGGCTGCCTAGAGACTTTTTCAATCGTCATGTTGTCACTGTGGCCAAAGAATTGTTGGGGAAAACTTTGAATTTTGGCAGTTTTCAAGGGCTTATTACAGAGACAGAAGCATATGGTGGATTGGATGATGAGGCTTCACATTCATATAACGGTCCAACACCGAGGTATTGGGTTCTCAATCCACGGGAACAATTTTTTATTTGAAGAAAAGATAAGCATAATTGTTTATGCTTATCTTTTCAAATATTTTTGAAGAAAATATTCTCTTCAAAATTTGCATATTTTGGGCGCGCTAACAGTTCAGAAATCGCATTTCCAGACGCTAGCCGTTCGTAAATGCGTTAGCGTCCGTAAATAGTGCATTTTCACAATTTTCGAACGATTTCCGGACGGCTAGCGTCCGAAAATCGTCGTGAAATGCGTTTCACGACTGCTAGCGCGCACTCTTTGGAACCAAAAAAGATGAGGAGAAACGAATTTTTAAATAAGGCATTATTAAAAACAATATATATTCATTTTTTCAGATCTGCTATCATGTTTGGGGCACCTGGCTATTCCTATGTCTACACAATCTATGGAATGTACAACTGTTTAAATATTGTTGCTGATGAAGTTGGAACACCTAGTGCTGTCCTTATCCGAGGTCTCAAACTTCAAGAAGTTCACTTGAATGGACCTGGAAAATTATGCAAAGTTCTGAACATCACACGACTTCATAGTGGAATTAACTTGGCGTTGGACTCGAATTTCTATGTTTCTCATGGATTAAAGAGTGTTCTGTATAAGACGACTCCAAGAATTGGTATAAAGAAGGCTGTGGATAAGCTATGGAGATTTGTTATGATTGATGTTTGATATTTTGTGTTGTATATTTTATACGGGTTGGTTGTTTCTTGCATAGTTTATAAAGTTTTTAATGATGCAGAACAATACATTTATTTTTTCACCAAAACCAGCATTTTTCAAAAATTTAAAAAAATGTACAGCCTGTCGCGAATTTGTTACAGTGTGGTTTAGAGGATCAAATATTGTTTATGCTTGAAGAAAATTGTAATCAATGACATATATTTTATTTAAAAAATTTATTTAAATAAGAGTTACAAAATATTGAACACAACAAAAAAGGCTCAACAAAAAGATTTTTTGATTTTATTCAAAAATAAGTTAAT
>JAQGBS010003661.1:0-11218 GCA_034698545.1 Acrobeloides obliquus
AATAAGGTTCCAGAGACGAATAAAAAAGAAATTAGAGGGCCGTTTATTAAATAAGAAGCATGTGTGAATAAGTCATCATCCATATCTAAAAATATACAAAATTTAAATTATATAGAACTTGGTTTTGCCCGTCTCGGCTCAAATGAACCCTTACATAATCTCGATACAAACTTAGATAATTAAGACAGAATTTCTGAGACCTTTTTAAGTAGAGGAGCCAGGTGCCAAAAAAATTTTTTAGTGGGTTCTTTTTCTTTCAAGCCCTGAAAACGCTTTCCTAGCCCCTAGTCAAGGAAGAGGTGAGAAAAATGAACAAAAATTCAATTTTTTTCACAAAAACTCTGCGATCTTCTAAGCACTTCAACTTATCGTCATCCATAAATTTAGCGTGTATATCCCAAATTGATGAATAAACTCGTATAATATTCCACAAACGGATATAATTGGTGCTCTTCTGGGAAAAGGGAAAAACGGTTTTAATTTCATTCAATATGATCGGGTTCACACGTGGGCTGCGGGGTGTCGTGACGACAGGGCAGGGTCGGAGGGTTGTGCCGAGGGGTCAAGGGGGGTTGTGCCGAGGGGTCGAGAGGGTTGTGCCGGGGGGGGGTGATTTTATTATTTTGGTCTGTCGTTACGACAGACCAGGATTGTGCTGTGGGCCAAGAGGGTTGTGCTTTAAAAAAAAATTACGACACGCGCCCACGTGTGATCGGGTTGCTGATTAATTTCCTTATGTGGTTCCCTAAAAAAGCAGTGACTAGAGATACACAATCGTGATATATCATTTTTAGGATATCATTTGAATCATATTCTATTTGTTGATTTTGAATTATTTTTTGTAGACTGAAAAAAATCGATATAAAAAAAGTGACTTACAAGAAAAAGAAACGTCCGTCTGGAATACCATGTATATTGATTTTAAAATAAAATAATTCAAAATAAAGAGAAAATCAAAAAGGTTAACCGGAAGTCTTAGAGTAAGGCCTATTATAGCCCTAAGTTTGTTAAGCAGTTAAAATTAGAAGTCTTGTCAAAATGTTAAGATATTATCTCCGTAAGCTTTTATAGATGACTTCAAGAAGATCGGATTTAAGATTTCTACTTAAGCTGTTTTTTCGTCGAAGAATATTTTCAAAGACAAGCTGTAAAACAATTTAAAAATTAAAATTAAACATGGTTAAAGAGTTATTTCAAATAATCTTGGTAACAAAAAAATCTTGTTTTCAATATTTTCTAAATCCAAGAACTCCTGAACTATTTTAAAAATATTATTCAGGCAAGCATAGATCTCGATTTGGATTGTGGATGATAAAAAAAGACCAAGCAATCTAATGAAGCTAATATTTTTAACTTAAATCTTCAAAACTTCTATGGATTTCAATCGGCAAAGTTAGTTTTAGAAAATGCAAATTAGTCAATTGAGACGCCCTACAGACGTCATACGATTTTTAACAAATAAACCAGAAAATAAGTACGAAAACAACATAAGAAATTCCAAAAAATGTTCACCTTTTCAAAAAAAACTTTCAATTTTTTGATAAAAGCTTTAGAAAAGTTAATCTTTCTCACCTGGAGAAAAGTGTAAAACACAAATAATAAAACCGGAAGAACAACAATCATATGTCAATCAAAAAGTTTTAAGAACTTTGATGCATTTCATAAAAGATTAATCGGTGTACCTTTGAAAAAAAACTTGTAAAAAGCTGAAATTTTGTTTTGCATGATTTATGAGAACTCATAAAAAATCAGCCAAGCTTTCTTACAATTTGACCCTACCAGCTAAAATGTTAAAGGATATTTTTCTTAAATATCAAAAAATCAAAACCCAAACAATTCATCAAAAATTTAGCTTCCTTGTCTTAAAAACATCATTACTTGACTAGACTTTTCTTATAAATTATTTGATTAGACTTTTCTTATAAAACTAAAAAAATCTCATCATGAAGCCATGAAATTTCTCTATTTATTCTTCTAATTTAATAAAATGACTTTTTCTTTGGTAATCTTTTGCTCCGACTACCATGAGAATTGCTAATTAAAATATCCACCCCAATAATCAATTCCATGCCTAGGGACCGCCACAGGTTTTCAGAAATCGGCTTTTCAATGGGATTTTCGTATCGGAATTGTTTTAAAAATAAAATCTACGATGGAAAAAACCATGTAGTGAAAAAAAACCGCGTCGAAAATGGATTTTTCTATGAAAAAACGGCCTATAAAAAATGTGTTATTTTTCCACAGCTTTATATAGTGAAAATAGGTAAAATGCGTGCCTTGACGTTTTATGAGCTGAAAAACTTCTTCTAGGGGTAATTTTATGCGAGGAATCGATTGCGCACATTTTCGAAGCTTAAAAACGCATTCCTGACCCTGATTCAGGGAAAATATAGATTTTTTGTCGACTTTTTTATGCTCTTACTTGGTTTGAAAAAACGTTCTCTATAAACTGGCATCGGTGGTGCAGTGGCAAAGCAGCTTCTTATTGATCACAAAGTTCGCGGGTTCGAATCCTTCTTGGATCAAAAATTTTTTGCACAAAGATAAATTTTTGCATGAAGTAAAAAAGAGTATTTTCCCTGAATAAGGGTCAAGGAAGAATTTTTACGCTTCGGGAATGCGCGCAATCGATTTTTCGCATAATTTTACCCCTATATAGGCTGTTTTGGCAAAAAATTTTTTTTGAGAATAGTCCTTTCTTTTCATTCACCTTTTTAAGGTGGTTATTGGACAAAGATCGGGGTGGCGCGATGATGCGTGATGGAGTTGGCAACCAGATTTTGCTTTAAAACATAGTACTAGATTGTCTCTAAAAACTGGTGCTTTTAGCCAAATTTAATGTGAAAGATACAGGAGTTATGGCTGTTTTTAGTAAATAAGCCATTTCGCCATTTTTGAAAAAAATCAATTTTCTCGAGCTTTATCCGATTTCAACCAATAATAACATCTATATTATACGAATAAGCAAAAAATTTAAATAATACTAGCAAAAAATAGCATCAAAAAAGCTCTTTTCAACACGAAATATGCGCTTTTTTCCAAATCAGCCATTTTTGAGTATATCATAAAGATCGAACTAAAAAACCATTCAAACGATTGATTCGATCAAAAATATTGATGAAATTTGAAAATATAGATCAAAATCTATCATAATAAGTCAAAATTCAAAAATCGACCGAGCACGCCCATTTCGGCGAAAACGGCGGAAAGGCCCCTTAAGGGACGTGGCGGTCCCTATCCATGCCATAAAAAATTTTTGGAAAATCTATGGTGCTCGGATTAAACCACGCCGAGATTACATAAAAAAATTAAATAGCGGAAAAATTTCTAAAACAACAGATTAGCAGTTTTGTTATGAAGAAGATGAAGAAGAATTTCCTATGATTATTAAACTATGAATAGAAAATGTAAAAACTCGGAAATGACATAAAACTGTGAAATTAATAAAAAAAAGTTAGTAAATAGGAAGTGGTCAAACATCATAGGATTAATACAATCTTAAAAAGGAAATGAGAATTTCTAGGCTGAAAAAAACTATTAAAAGGTATAGGAAAAAACAAAAGATAGGACAGGACTAGGAGGCTAAGTACAGGCTAACAAGAAAACTATCCCAAATTGGTTTCTTCAATTTCGCCCAAACATACGCCAATTTTTTACCCATGGTAGGGGTAGTGAAAAGTTGCAGGAATTTTTTCTTGCCGACACCCCTATAAGGAGATAGAGACCAAAATGTGATTTTTGGAATTTCGATTGTGCTTAAGAAAAATGGTGTCATTTTTGTAAGGCATTTTTAGCCAGGAAGACAAAAGCCTGAGGCCAAAGTTAATATATTATAATTTGCATCTTTCCACCCTCTATTAAATGCAAAAAGAGTTATTGAAAAAGCTTTGAAACATAAAAAGTTATGACCATTTTTTTTAACCCTAATTTGGACCCAAAAATCACATTTTGGGCCCTATCTCTTCATAAGGGTGTCGGCAAGAAAAAAATTCTTGCGGCTTTTTACTACCCCTACCATGAATAAAAAATTGGTGTATGTTTGGGCAAAATCAGAAAAACCAAGTTGGGACAGTTTCCTTATAAGGGTAGACAGGAGTAGAAGTAAAAGGTAGAAGTTGACACGAAGGACTTTTATCAAATATGTTTAAATTTTCTTTTAGTGTTAAAAATAAATTTTAGCTTTGAATAAAGTTCATTGGAAATGCCATAAAAACATTCACAAATTGGTATGCAATAAGGTTTGTCCTTTTCATGAAAACGACAAAAACATAAACTTTAGTCTCACTCGTCGCTCAAAACAGCTTCAAAAATACCCTCGTTCATAGATATAAGTTGATGTTATTGAAGCCATAAAAGTCGGACTCCCCACATAGATTCCTGTCTTGTGGCAAATTAGAAAATAGCCTCATTTTTATGAATGGTTTTAGCTCCACTAGATTAATCCTTCTCGCAGGAAGATAATCTTAATTCGAACATTAAAACCATTTCCGTACTTGAAAGTAATGAAACAAATCAACTATAAAATTTTGTTTTAGACTATACCCATGTGGTTTTTGAGTATGGAACGTGGGCCTCTATGACTAAATTCAATAATTTCCGGCTGCGACCGGAAATGGACTCCTACAGCGAATTAATATGCGACTATGCCATTAAAAATTAAACCGTTTTATTTAAAATTTATTATTTTATTAAGCTATTAAAAATACTATCGATAGCAGAATTAAAAATAGGGATGATGTTGAGGGCCTCCACTAATTCGTCTCGACGTCGGGACATGTCGAGACGGAATATCTTTTTATGGTTGAGGAATTTTGACATGGTGTCATGTGCAAAAAATGTTGAGTTATATGAGAGCTACATTTTATGAAGTGACACCATGTCAAAATTCTTCAACCATAAAAAGATATTCCGTCTCGACGCGTCTCGACGTCGAGACGAATTAGAGGAGGCCCTGAGGGAAAGAGTTTTTGTTTTATAAACCAAACGTTGCCGGATATGACGTTGTCGGATACGGATATGACACGTTGAGGCAATATGGCTAATACACATTTAACCTTTTACACGTTTGACATCAACAAAATTACACATTTGACCTTAAAGGTACAGTGCACGTTCGATAAAATTTTGGTTGCAATGTTTTCGTTTCAGTGCACAGAAAAATTAAAAATTTTCGAAGAAATTTTCGGAAAATTTATTCTCTTTGCACAGTTTCTATTTGTTTTACATTTTTGTTGTTTTTCACTGATTTTTCGTTTTTTTGTAGTTTTTGAAGAAAAAAAGGAACTTTTTCCTTTTTTTCTCATGATTTTCCTACATTGTCAGGGAGAAGAACGGTCTCAATAATACTAACACATCACGGTAATAATTTTCAAACACATAATGGCAATAATTTTTAAACACACTATTACCACATTTGACGAATGAAGGCAAGCAAAAAAACAATGGATCCTTATATTTTTGTACAATGTACAATCAAAAAAAATAGTATTAGTGAGACCGTTCTTCTCCCTGACAATGTGTTATGAATGTAGGAAAATCTATTCTATATTTTGATTAGAAACCAAGCAAATAATAAAGAAATTTAACTTGACTTTCAATAGGAACAAAAAGACAAAAAAATTTAACATTTATTCAAATTTTACTATTATATTTTAAAAAGAATTTATTTCTTTAAAAAAGATTTCGGCACATGGTTTAATATCCAAAAGTTAATGAACGTATTGGCATTTTTTCTGATGTTATGGTAGAATCAGTTATGAAAGATAACTCGAATACAACTTCTTCTCGTATATTTTGTATTTTATTGATTTCAAGAACTAGTTGATTATTTATTTTTCCACATTTCATTGTCTAAAATAAATAAAACTAAAATTGGAACCTTGAAAAAAAGCTCACAAGGTTTTGATTACTTTGCATAAATTTTTGATTTACTTGCATAACCAACTCATATAATTTATTATTATCGATTTCTATTGGTGAGTTAAATTTATGTGTGTAAGAAGTGTTAATGCCAGCTATTTCAGCTATAGTTTGATTGTTGTTCATAATCTTAAAAATTATCATTCAAAATTAGGGTTGCCATAATGACATACCGTAAATACTGTAAAATACGTCCCCTCCAGGGGGTTGAAAAATCAACCAGTCCCAGATATGCCCGAAACAGTTAGAAATGCACGAAAAATCTAAAACTTGAGAGAATAGCGTTTTTTATCATGTTTTTTCCTCTTTTCTTTCTTAATGAGAATTTTTCTCTCTCTCCAGGGGTTGAAAAATTAACGCCGGGACTTATTTTACAGTATTTACGGTATTTATATGACAAATGCCATATTTTTGATCTATTTGCCATATTTTTATGGTCGATGCCATATTTGTTCCATTGTAAAAATTGTTCAAAAATTACAATGAAAATTTTTTTACGGTTAATTAATATTGTCTTTTTTTGCAATATTTTTAGGGATGGATTCATATTTTTTTGCCATATTTTAGAGGTTAATTTGCCATATGGAAAAATTGCATATAGCAACCCTATTCAAAATATAAAAGCTTTACCCGGATTGTGATGTCGAATTTGCTGTTTGAGCCACATAAATCTAAACCTGTCAACCATACCCTTCTGATTGTTTGAGTTTTAAAACTAAAAAATATATATCTAATAAGCTCGCACTTTTTGAAAAAAACCCAATTTTGTTGTTAGACGCATCCAGAGATAATGTCAAATCGGCTGATGGATAAGTTAAATAAACAGGTGTTTCTTTCAAACATTTTAGACGAGGGTTTAAATTGAGTGTACATTCTTTTACATGAAATTCTCCCGTATTATAAACTAATATTAAATCTTGACATTCTTTTGCTGTTAAAATACAATTTTCTTTGTCTAAAATGCAGGTTTATTGGCCTAATTAAATTTAAATATTTTTTACACGGCTATACCCTTCACAACAAAATGCTTTTCCCTACTAGACTCTAATTACTCGAATTCGGTTCCTGTTGCACAGCTGTATGGTAATTTCATCTAAGGGAAGTGATTTTTATGCGTTTGAAATTCGAAGAAAAAAAGTAGGTTAGAAATTACAGTGAAAACTTGCATCCATTTTTCCTGAAGGAATTTTGGAAAATTGCAAAGTGCATTTTTACCATTGATATATTTTAAAAGTGCTCCATAATCCATATGAGCAAAACGTATTTCGTATAATATATTCCCTAACATATTTCTCTTATTTCCGAGCGTTTGTTCTAAATATTTTCTGGTACATTCAGCCTGTGCCCATAAAAGCATCTGAAAAAAAATGTTGAAAATTTTTTTCAACGTACCTTTTCGAATATCTCCCATTCGTTGATTGCACAAGTATAATTCAAATCCAATTTAAGGAATCTTTCTAGTTGTTTTTGATGTATATTTTTAAATGATTTGGCGGAAAAAATTTTCAATATATTTCTAACCAAGAATTTTTCGGACACTTCGATGAGAATTTTATTTTGGAATTCTAGTGCTAATGTCAACACATCGTGGGCATTTTCAGGGTTTATCGTCAGAATAAGATAATCGATAACTTTCTTTTCTAACCCATCAATATTGTATTTTTTTGCTAAACAATATTCTTTTTTTAGCAGTTTATCAATTAGAACCTGCATCAATAACATTAAAGAATAAAAACGTTTTATTGCCTGCTGTGAGATTTCGAGTATTTATTCTCACTTGGTTTTTTTGACAATCCACTTCATACCATTCGGATACCGAAATAAAAATGATTTTGAAATAATATATAACTTACTTTTTCAAATAAAAGTCCCTTTTGTTTGACATCGATTTGAAGGTTTAAAGACAAAAAACTTTTCAGTTGCTCTAGAGATATATTTTTAAATATCTTTGAACTGATGACTCCCATAGCATTTTCGATCAAATATTCTTGACATGCATTAATAAGTATGATATTTTCATAGACGCCCGAAGTCGATATACTTAAAATATCATGCACGATTTCAGGGTTAATGTGTTGAATAAGATAAGCGGCTGTTTTATCTTCTAGACCATATATAAAGTATTTCTTAGCTAAATATATATCAACTTTAAAAAATGCTCAACCAAGAACCTGTATAAATTAAATTAAAAATTAAATCCAAACGATCGAATGATATGCACAATTCTTCGGTATAAAGATACCTTAGTAGACATTTTATAACTTCTGGTTGTATATCGGGAACACGAATAGCTTCAAGATCCTTATCATCTATTTTAATATATTCTCTATTAGTATGATGGGTTATTTCACCATAAAAATTTCGGTCAAAAACGGGTGAAGCTATACATAGCATCAATTTATGTGCTAGAACTTTCTATAAATTCATGAATTATATTTGCCACACCATATTTCACTCATACAAGATTGAAATAAATTTTATTATCACAACGGCCGATATGTATTAATAACTTTTGTGTATTATTGTTGGGCATGACTAGTAGTGCACGAATATACCCCATATACAATTTAAATGATTGTCTATGCGGAGCTAGAGGGCTCGAAGTCAAAGTACCCATTTGGATCGATTTTTTCTCAATCAAAATCCCTCTGATATAAAAGGTACACAACGCCATATCTTTCATTTTAATTCTAGATTTTTCTATATTTCACTGGAGTGGCATCTAAGTAAGGATCCAAATGGGTACTTTGACTTCGAACCCTCTAGCTCCGCAGAGATAATCATTTACATTGTATATGGGGTATATTCGTAATCATGACCAACAATAATACACAAAAGTTATTAATGCATATCGGCATCCGTTTTAATAACGAGGAATTCTTTTTGTCCATATTTTTGATACAATAATTTTTTCGATGGGCTCTTTCATTTGAGTTTTTCAAAAATTCGCTCAACGAAAATTAGATTTTTGAATTTAATATAATTTAAAAAATTCATTGATTTTATCAGAGTCCAAATTTATTAAATTTAAAGCCATAGATCAAAAAATTCACACAACACTTTGCAGTGTACGTATCAGGTAAAATAAAAAACTACTTCTTCGCTTTCTCCAGTCAAAAAGACAACGTCAGCAAAATTATTGTTTCCATAAATATACAGCAGTCGATCTTTTAGTTCCATTTTAGCTTGCCAGTCTTCACATGTATTTAGAATGGAAGGCATAGTATTTAATTTTCCCAAAATTCCACACACACACACTTTCACTTGATAACGACACGATTGAAAGGAATATGATTTGTTTTTAGAAGAATTTGGAACGCTGACGACAATACTTTCTAAAAATCTTGTATTTCCCAACCTACGAATTTTCGACACTCAAAAAAAGATTAAGTTGAAAAAAGAGTCTTCATAGAAAAAATCTACACTGATTATCTGTACATTAACAAAAAATTTTTTATCAATTTACAATGGCATTTCAAGGTGAACGAAAATCTATCATGGTTTTAAGTCTGCCAAATTTTTATTTGAATAAAAAATTCAATTAAGTAAAACTAGCAAATAAATTTCACCCATAAAAAATTATCAAATCAATAAATAAAAGGAAGTGAACAAACAAGAACATTAATAAAATGAAGTTTATTTATGGGAAAACCTATACTTCATAATCTGATCAATCTTTAAAAAATCGATAGTTCCTTTTTAAGCAAGACGGTTATGCACAAACAAGAGTGAGCACTTTGTGAATCAGAGCACCGTGTTATTGTTTGACTGATAAGCTAGGTTGAATGATATCAACATTTTTACTTGAACTCATTTTGACTAATAGTTAATAAATCACATGAATAAAAAAAAGTAAAATGTCGCGAAATCTTATTCACAAAAAGATTGTACTAATTGTGAGGAACGTTTAAGCAAAAAATCAGAAAATTTGAGACTCCCTTTAAAGTTTGGTGAATGTTTAAAGTTTAAAAACTCGATAGCTCCATTTATCACTAATTTTTATCTTGGAACCTATACTTTGATCAATTATGCTGTGTTTGATTGTACCTTTTCTCGGTCTACCAGTAGGTGTCTCAATAAAAAATTTTTGATATTTTCATTAGGAAATCGATTATGTTGAATCTTTTTAATTAGGTTTATGATTCCGATAAAACACTTGGGCGACGCCCCTTGTTAGACAAAAAACTAATAGGTTAGTGAGCAATCCTACGCAGTTCATAAAATCTCGGCACAAACACGATATAAGCCAAATGTGTACACTTGGTCTTATAAAACCCAGGTGTTTTCACAAATGAGTTTCATAGAAAACGTCGCATTCACGATAGAAATTTCTTTTAACTACTCATTTTGTTATTATAGATTAGCAAAATGAGTCCCGAATACTTACAACTTGTCGATTTTATCAGAGCCTTACCTATTTATTACATTATCATCGTCGTCTTGACTACTATCCTATTGATATTAGTCTTATATATGATCCTTTTCCAATCTCCTAAAAACTGGGTCGTAGCTAAATGGCTATTTTTCAACAGTGTGATATCAAGGTTTTTTGTCTCAAAGCGCCCTAATTCAACTTTTTAGCTATCTTTTTACAATCAACTACTTCTTTTGGGAACCAGTACCACTCTACCCTCTAGGTGGAGGTTTTATCGTTGGTCCTCTAAGACATTCTTCCATAGACTATTGGACTTTGTTAGAAATAGCGAATTTGATAGTAGTCAACCTTGTTGGATCGCATATAGCGTCTTTGCTTTTTCAATTACGGAAGATAAAGTCGATTGGAAAACCTCCGACTAGGTTTGATCAACCAAAGGTTTTTGTCCCAATTTATGCTGGATATGTGATTGTGTCGACAGGAATGTTGTTGGTATTGTTGCAGTTTACGAGACAAGAGTCGAAGATTGTGGTTGATGGATATACAGAAGGAAATGAAGGGTTTAGAAGGATGGTTGGTGATGTTGTGGCAAATGAAGTAAGATTTTATTAAAATAAATATACAGTCGCCGCTCCATATAATGACATCTCTATATAATGACCCCCCCCCCTAGTAAGGCCTAGCCTAAGCCTTAGGCTAAGCCTAAGGCTAAGCCTAAATCTAAGCCTAAGGCTAAGCCTAAGATTGTTCGTTCAAGATCGGATGCAACATATACAATAACAGAAAAAACTTTATCAAATACTTTTAACTTTCCTCAATTTTTGAGGCGTTTTTTCCGCTACTCTGCCTTAATTATCAGTAAATCTAACTGCTAATTTTAGCCAACATTCTCTGGCACATCTGTCCTAAACAACCGACTGATGC
>JAQGBS010003662.1:0-11218 GCA_034698545.1 Acrobeloides obliquus
TATTGAAACTCCCGCCGGAAAGAAACAATCTCGAGATGCATGCATGACGCATAGCCGAATTCTTTCTTGATGGTTTTTTGATCGATCTTTGATAGAGACAGCATTAGGACGGTACACACCTCACAAGTCAAAATTTGACGAATTTTTCACACGAAATTTGAATTTTTAATACAAAATTTTGAATTTTGTAATGTGTGAAAATTTCGCTAAAATCTGTGAAGTGTATCGTACTAGTGCGGGTAGAGACAGTATTCTTGGGATTGTGGTTTTTAGATGAGCTTGTTTTTTGAATGTTTACTATTTTTGGTGTCATTTTTATGAATTTTTCAAAAATTTTGACCATCTGATTAATTTTTGTTAATTTGCTCTTTCTATTAATTTAAAAAATTAAAAATTTGCTATTTATTTGGTTTTGAAATTTTTTTATTGTTTGGTATAAACAAGGAGGCGTAGAATTCTAAACAGGAATCTAAACAGAACGAGATAGGGCAACTGGACAGAAAATTCCGGCACTATTACTTTTTCCCCTTTTTGATTTTTCTCTCTTACTTTTTTACGACCTTCTGGCTGGTAGTCTAATGCGCTAACCACTACACCATGTGGTCGATTTCCTTCACCTTACCACTACACCATGTGGTGATGATGTAGTGGTTAGCGCGTTAGACTAGCAGCCAGAAGGTCGAGGATTCGATTCCCGGGTGCATCACTTTGTTTTTGCCTCATTTTTTGAGTATCAACTTCAAAGTCAAATATCTCGCCACTGTTAAATAATTTTTATATACGGTTTTTTGCATGTGTTAGAGGGACTAAAGCTCTGTATTTTCATACAAAAATTAAATTTCTAACATTTTGTTAGGGTGAAGAAAATTGACTTTGAAAACTTCAAAATAATTTTTGACAATGTTAGGATCAACGGATTTCAAAAATTTTATCAACACTTATTCGGCCATCGTTCAGCTACAATTTAAAAAACACTGTATAGAAATTCGTTAGAAGGGGTGCGAGAACGACTAAAAACATTGATGTTGCATACCAAAATGAACGCTCTGTAAATTTAAACAATTTAGGTCGACGCTTATCAAAAACCTCAAACATATTTTGTACCACTTTGCATGTTCCAGAAGTAAAATTTAAGCTTGTCCTTTCTTCCAAAAATGAAAAAAAGTTGCGGCGATGGGGGATCAAAACTGTTATAATGGCGCAGTCGTAAGTGCAGCAACATTTTGTTTTCATGATCAAGGTTCGGTCCCAAAATTTTTCTTTTTTGAAAATTTTTTTACAGGTTCCCAAATTTAAAACTTTTACACAACAATGATGTACAAGGTGATTTAAAAAAGTACACTTTTTGTGATTTTTACATGAATAGGACCCATGGACGATGCTAGGGACAGGGGGCCCCGAATCTGAAAAATGAAACATTTTCCTTGGTGGTCCCCGTTATATTTTTGCCCAAGATTTTTGAAGCTTCAAAAATCCTAATGATCCACATTATAATTTTTCACAAAAAATGTCTAAAATTTCCCACTTTTTCAACAATCATTTTTAGACAAACAAATTTCGAGTCCAAGTTATTGTAAAAAATCACAAAAAAGTACACTTTTTAATCACCCTGTAAAATGGCATTTTTAAAAAAAATTTTCAATCATCTGAGTATCGAACCTACACTTGAAAATGAGGGATTACTGCGCTACCGACTGCGCTATCTAGCGATTTTGACTTCCGCTGCCAAAGTTTTTTCATTTTTTAGCTGTGCCCTCAAAAAAAAGTTTTTTAGTACAAATGTTGTTTTTAGCACAAGCTTAAATGTGGTTCAGATCCTCTTTATTTTCTTTCTTGCTAATAGCATGGAATCTTGTCCAGAGTGAGGGTAAAATTCGGACGAGCTTTAACTGCACCAGCAATGGAGTTTTTGAAGATGGCCCTTGCTCAAGGGCTTTTTGGTATTGCGTCGATGGGGTACCGGCCAGAGGAATGTGCCCAGAAAATTCTGTTTACAACTCAGATGAGAGCATGGTATGTGTTCTAAGTAGAAATCGGTAAAATCAAAATTTTGTTGACAAATTTTGAGGTCCTCAAAATCTTGTCAGAAACAAAATTTTAGTCAAAATTTTGACCGGGATTACTTTTGCCGATCTTAGTTCTAACAAGGAATAGTAGCGAACTATCAGTCAGGGATTTTTAAAAATATTAACGAAAAATGAATCAGGGTAAAAATATAAGAAATATGCCACAAAAATCAAAAAGTTTTTTTCATTTTTTAAAATATTTTTTTCCATTCTTCCTAATGCTGGTAGCAAAAAATTTTGTGGCATGTTTCTTTTTTACCCTGATCCATTTTTTATTGGGATTTTAAAAATCCCTGACTGGCAGTTCGCTACTATTCCTTGTAAGGCCTTGTTTAAAGAGATTTCCCCAAAAAAGTTCTTGTTTTTAGTGCGACACTAAAGAATATGTGATTAGTTGTGGCGGTACAAGAAGAAGGATTAGTGTGTCTTTACCCGACTCCGATGATCCTTTTTCGTAAATTTTCAAACTTTTTTCAAAAATCAAATTTTCAATAAAAATTTTAGAGAAGGAAACGAGGAGGATTGTGATGAAGAAGATCCGGATTACAATGGAGGTATTTGTTAATAATTTTTTGAAAAAAATTAATTTTTCAGCCGAACCCTTGGATGGCTCATATTATTTGGACACGAAGCCAACTTTTCTTGCTCCTTTGGCAGCACCAGAATCGAGGGCTCCAGGATACAAGTCTGTAGAGAACCCCGAAGGAATTCAATTTCTTGGACCTATCTTTGGTGCAAAGTCTAATAGCACGTATTATGGTTCCGTGACAACTCAAAAACCAAACTTTGGACCAGTCAAAACACCTCTTGTAGTTCAGCCACCAAGCCCACCAGCACAAAATCCGATCCCGATTTCCACTTCAACTGTAGCTCCGTCCACAAAGACTGCAGGATTTTCTCAAAAATCAGAAGAAGATTTGATTTATGCGGGTAAGATATAGGACTTTCAATGCAGGGAAAGTTTTATCATTCATGGTGCAGTGGCAAGCTTCTTATTTTACACTCAAATTGTCTTTCTTACCAGAGAAAAAATTTTTGTTCAATCTTACCTTTCAATCTTACCAGAGAAAAAATTTTTGCCATATTTTTTTGCCACAAAAAACATCATTTTAGGACCAGAAGGAAACGTAATCATGACCCCAGGTTCTAGTGAAAATAGTGATGATTTGTTCTTTTTTTCACCGATTAAAAGTGGACCATTGCCTCAAAATTCTGTGCCCTCCTCGCTGGCTCCACACACAAATCCAACTTCTCAAGTATATACCACACCATCTACGACTCGTCTACCTTCAACACCACTTCCACTGGCTTCAAATCCACCTAGAGTAGTTCCACCGTCCTCTCCTGGATATTCTCCACCAACAAAAATTCCACAGGCATCAAGTCCACCAACAACAACAGGTACTATTCCATCTGCAAATCTATCATCTCTCCCACAAGATCTCAACTTCCATCCTTTGAAAATCGAGCATTTAGATTCGATGGAAGCAGATGTGCCTCAAGTACCAGTTCATGAAAAACTTGCTCCGGTTTATGTAAGCCAAACAACTACCACTTTACCATCTACGACGACAACGCCAATATCCACAACAAGCTTGCCAATAGCTTCAGATTCACCTAGACCTGTGGCTACAACGAGTGCTGCTCAACAAACATACAGTAAGAGTTTTAGCTAGCGACTAGTCATGAAATGATGTCCCTACCGCGTATGAAAGTTGTAAAAAATACACTTCTAGACTTCATAGATGGGAGTCTTCATTTTTTGGCTTGCTGTGTGTGATGTGAAGGGGGTAGGAGTGTAGACAGGATTTTGCGACGGGAGGGGGGTATATTTTTTAAGTCTTTGATGAGCAGATGACCAATTCGAAGATATTTACGTGAGTATGGACGCGGTCTTGCAGATCTACAAAATTATTTAATTGTAAAAGTGTCGTGAAGAGTGGGGGACTTTTGCGCCCTCACATATGCGCAATGACACTTGCGCACCCGACTTTTGAGCATCCGATTGTTGCGCTCAACATATGTGCTCAGACATTTGCGCCCCGACATTTACGCTCTATAATTTCGCAACAACATTTGCTCCTCGACATTTGCGCCCAGATATATGAGCGCTAATAACTGCGCCCCGACATACACATGTGTACACCGCAAATTACACATTTGCACACCGCAATTATTAGCGAGCATATGTCGAGGCGCAATTATATAGCGTTGAGGCGCAAATATCGGAGCGCATATGTCGGAGCGCACATTTGAAAGTGCCAATGTCAAGTGCGCGTATGTGAGAGCGCAAAAGTCCCCACACCCGTCTTGACATACATGTTTATATCCTCGTCTTCGGCTCTCAATATCTCAAATTGCGATTCATCTTCCACTAGCAAATTCGAAACTAGTTCATCGAATTTGTCAGATTCTTTGTTAGTGAGGAAAAGTACGATTGCTTTACGATCCTTCTTTTCATTAAGTAGTTTTTCAACAAAAAATTTCGCGGTATGCGGCAAAGCCCACCTGAGAAAACTCCAAAAACAAAAGAAAGCCTTATGTTTTTTGCTACAGGGTCCCTGCTCCTTGGCTACGCCCTGGGGGGAGGAGTGTCTATCAATTCTGATATACCTTTTTTCTCTGTATCCCAGCCACACCTCCATAAAGGGATGGTATTCCATCTCCCACCCACGCTGCACTCTCCCAAAAATGACGACCGCTTCGCAATTTCGCACTGAAGTGGTGGGGATAACATAGGGGACGACCATGATGATCGTGCCCTATGTTTTTTACTCTTTTTTTGGATTTTCAAAAATCGTAATGGTTCCCCATTATGATTTTTCACCAAAATTGTCCAAGCGTTTTTACCAAAAATTGTCAAAAAAATGATAATTTTTGCCAAAAAATGCGAATTTTCGTCCGAAAATACCATTTTTAAAGTCATTTTTTGAATTGCTTACTGTAAAGGATCACTTCGCAATTTTACCAATTTTTCCATTCCAATTTGTTGATGTGTGATCCCAGCTCTAGTGCCCCTAGTACCCCATTTTCACATTAAATTTTTAGGCACCGCTTCTTCAAAATTACCGGTAGCACAAAATTTGGTCTTTGAAAAATCGAGTGACCAAATAATGGTGTCCAACAAAGAAGTTGTCATCAAATCCGTTGCTTGTCCAGATGCAATAAACGATAAATACTGTTTAAATGGTGGAAAATGCTTAGCTGAAATCATCAATGGAAACGAGTTTCATCCTTTCTGCGTGTAGGGGTTTAAAAATTTTTTGAACTACGAATGAAACTTTTAAAAAAACAGGCCAGTCGAAAAAAATTGATATCTAAAATTTTTAGCTGTGCTCCAAATTTCCATGGAGTAAGGTGTGAACTGGCGATGAACAACACGTTAAACGCAATTGTCGATAAGGCACAAGATAGTCCATCCTCAGAAGAAGATCTTATTCCCTATCTAGAAAAAAAGAATACCACGGTGCCCTTACCAACAATTCAATTGCCAAGCCCAACCGAACCACCTTTGATCTACCACCCACTTGTATCTAACAACTCTTCTCAAAATCCACAAGTCCCTAGCTTCCAGAACGCTCAACAACCTGTTCAGCCACTGCAAAATGTCCAAAATTCAGGTCCAAAAAAAGAATACCACGGTGCCTTTGCCAGCAATTCAAGTGCCAAGCCAACACCAACCCAACCACGCGGTATGCGGCAAAGCCCACCCGAGAATACTCCAAAAACAAAAGAGGATCTTATGTTTTTCGTTACAGGATTCCTGCCCCTTGGCTACGCCCTGGGGGTGTCTATCAATTCTGATACATCTTTTTTTCTCTGTATTCCAGACCTGGTGCCCTTAGTACCCCATTTTCACATTAAATTTTTAGACACCGCTTCTTCAAAATTACCAGTAGCACAAAATTTGGTCTTTGAAAAATCGAGTGACCAAATAATGGTGCCCAAAAAAGAAGTTGTCATCAAATCCGTTGCTTGTCCAGATGCAATAAACGATCAATACTGCTTAAATGGTGGACAATGTTTGGCTGAAATCATCCATGGAAACGAGTTTCATCCTTTCTGCCTGTAGGGGTTTAAAAATTTTTTAAACTACGAATGAAACTTTAAAAAAAACAGGCCAGTCGAAAAAATTGATATCTAAAATTTTTTAGCTGTGCTCCAAACTTCCATGGAGTAAGGTGTGAACTGGCGATGAACAACACGTTAAACGCAATTGTCGATAAGGCACAAGATAGTCCATCCTCAGAAGAAGATCTTATTCCCTATCTAGAAAAAAAGAATACCACGGTGCCCTTACCAACAATTCAATTGCCAAGCCCAACCGAACCACCTTTGATCTACCACCCACTTGTATCTAACAACTCTTCTCAAAATCCACAAGTCCCTAGCTTCCAGAACGCTCAACAACCTGTTCAGCCATCGCAAAATGTCCAAAATTCAGGTCCACCACCCGCTTGGCCAACAGGAAAACAACCTTCGGAACCCGTCGGTACTTTACCCGAGAGGATTGTCCAAACCCCTAGTCAACAACAACAGAGTGTCAAACAGCCCGATCAAGCACAGGTTTCAGGACAAGCTCCTCAAATGAACAACCTTCCAGTTCCATCTTGGTCTCAACCACCGGCTCAACAACAAATTGTCTCGCAACCTGCTCAAAATATAGTACCAAGTCTGCGTAGTTTTCAACCTGAAGTAAAAAGCTCTTGGGCTAACAACAACACACAAATAATTCAAAACCAAAATCCTGCGCAATCACAATCTTCATCATCACAAGTTTCTGGGCAGCAACCAGGCACACAACAATTTCCGACACCTCCCGGATTCCAACGAAATTTGCAAAATCCATCCGGACCACAAGCCCCTGGTGGTCAAGGAATGCCTCAACCACCAACTTTCAAACAAAACAACCAACCTGCTGCACCACCTGCTTTTGGATCTCAAGGATTTTCTGCTAGTACACAAAACTCACGACAAGCTTGGTCTATACCTGGTGGCCAGAACCAACAACAGTTTATCGCTCAACAAAATCCATCCGGA
Source organism: Acrobeloides obliquus (assembly GCA_034698545.1). NCBI lineage: Eukaryota > Metazoa > Nematoda > Chromadorea > Rhabditida > Cephalobidae > Acrobeloides > Acrobeloides obliquus. The sequence continues at coordinate 7,107 of JAQGBS010003662.1, forward strand.
CCACAAGCCCCTCAAGGAATGCTTCAACCACCAACTTTCAAACAAACCAACCAACCTGCTGCACCACCTGCTTTTGGACCTCCAGGATTTTCTGCTGGTACACAAAACTCACGACAAACTTGGACTATACCTGGAGGCCAGAATCAACAACAGTTTATCGCTCAACAAAATCCATCCGGACTACAAGCCCCTCAAGGAATGCCTCAACCATCAACATTCCAACAAATCAACCAACCTGCTGCACCACCTGCTTATGGACCTCCAGGATTTTCTGCTGGTACACAAGACTCACGACAAACTTGGTCTATACCTGGTGGCCAAAACCAATTTTTCGCTCAACCCCCTTCAGGACCAAGTGGATGGCCAACACAAACTGGAACTTTTTCTGCTCCCAACGCACAGTGGCAACCGGCTCAACAATTCTTGGCACCATCTCAACCCCAGCAACCTTGGGATCAACAATCGATCCAAGTTCAAATTTCCACTTGGCAGCATCAACAACCTGTTCAAAATGCTCCACAACAATATTTGTACCAAGCTAGTGGAATTCCTGTGGAACATGCAAAGCAGTATCAACCAGTTTTCATTGTGGGAACAACGCCAAAGGCACCAGGAAATTATGCAAAACCAACAAGACCGTCTAGGGTGTATGCTGGTATGGAATTTTGAGATTTAAAAAAAATAAAATTTGTGATTTTTGAAGGGGATGACAAAATTTAAAAATATTTTTCCAAAATTGTCTGATAGCTTTTCCGACAAACTTGTTTTCTCCAGTGCTGTCGAAAATTTGCCCTAGGCTATAAAAAGAAAAATGATTGTTTGAGGACAATAAATTAGTCAGTGATATGACTATTTTGTTCGTCATATAAAACATCATGGGGCTGTGGCTCAGTGGTAGAGCGCTCGCTTAGCATGCGAGAGGGCAGGGGTTCGATTCCCCTCAGCTCCATAAATTTTTACATTTTTAAACAAAAAATAAAGAAAATTTTTATAAAAAAATTTTAGTCGAAGATCCTTTCAAAGGACATATACCCAATCTTCCAGTTCCTATGTTACAAACTTTTGATGATAGACTAGGCCAGGCTTCTTTACCAGAAGATGCCTTCCGCGTCCCATACTCATCAGAACATGTACAACAACCCGGTTGGTTAAAGTTTAAAAAAAATTTTGAAAAAAATTTTTAGCTCCACCAGCTTATGCTCCTCAAGATGTGACTTATGGAAAAGTGGAACCAGAAAAAGTCTATACTTCGACACCTTCATATGTCCAAGAACAACCTGTGGTGACGGATTATGTAAAACCGACTGAAGGGTATACAAATGTCCAAGTTGAAGCCATTAAAGATCAGAAATATGAGCCAAGGAGGCCAGCGGCAAAATGTAAGGGGTTGAGATGATACATGGAAAAGGGGGGGCATGGTACCTCTATTCCAATTCAAAAAGTCCCTCTCATAAAAAGGAGCTGGAAGATCAAGATAAATCTCACCTCCCTCATCTCAATATTTTTGTCTAAGTTGACCAGCCCCCATATTTTTGACAAAATTGACCCCCTCTTCCTCCACGCCACTCTCCATTTATGAATGTAAAAAAATTGATTTCCATTTTTTAGTGCCAGATAGTTTTGATGGCAGGATCAGAGAATCGATTCCAGTGGTACCGGCGTTTGTCACCGAATTTGGCCGTGCCCATGTCCCACATAATGCTTTTGATGGACCATTGCCAGAAGATTTCTTAATCCCAAAACCGGATTTGAGAAAAGCTTATATTGGTGATGAGTTCACTCTGGATGATTATAAAGAAGAGTATGATCACCGTAAGATTTTTTATTTCCCCCCCCCCCCAAAAAATATTTAATTTGACTAGGAATCGAACCCAGAGCATGAAAATACATGTCTATAACTCTTTTCAAGGCCAACACAGAAAAAAATGTCGCCCACGTAGCGCAGAAGCAGATGGTGCAATAGCCAAATTGAATGGGGAGGGTTCGATCCCCACAGTGATGAAATTTTAATTCTAGCGAATCAGAAAAAGTTGTAAAATCAAACCCCCATAAAAATACATGAAAATTTTTGCCTATCATTATTTTTCGATGTGGACCTCTGCGGAACCCTTTACTGGTATTTAAAGTTACCATGATCAGTAGAGGGTCTAACAGAGGTCAAAATTGAAAAATAATGATAGGCGAAACTTTTTCATGTAATTTTATGAGGGGTTAGTTTTTACAACTTTTTCTGAATCGCTAAAATTTCGATCCTGTGGAGGTCGAACCCTCCCCATTCAAAATGGCTATTGCGCCACCTGCTCCTGCGCTATATAGGAGACACTTTTTTCTGATTGGTCATGAAAAGAGTTATATAGCGCTACCAATTAGGCCATTATGAGCAATTTTGAACTCTTTAATGAATACCATAAAAATATGCAAATTTTAGCAATTCATGATCGCTTCCATGGGTTGGATATCAAATACAAAGTTGAAGTACCGTTTGCTTCAGTCCATGCTCCGATTCATCTTGATGAAAATACCTATGACATCCGACTTTCGCGAAGAGATCCACCTGGTCCAATCCTACACGAGTTTACGGCTCATCATAAAAAAGTTCGACTTGAGGACATTTATGGAGGTCCTGTCCATAAGCATGAGTATCACTCCAAAGACAAAGGAGATTATAAAAAGTGGGATTTTGAAAGAAAAAATTTTTAATTTCCATTTTAGGGGTGATTCTAGCGAAAGTGGCAAGCACAAAGATTACGATGAGAAACATAACAAACATGGTGATCACGACGATCATTATGGCAAACCTCGTGATTATGAAAATGGCTATGACGGTTCCAAGGAGAATGGGCATGATTATGAAAGACCAAATTACCATGGAAATCATCACGAGGACAATTATGAAAAACGGATAAGTGCCGATATCCCGGATGGAGCTTTCGAAAACATTGAAAAAGTCGACGAGAAGGACTCAACTCACCAAGAGTCGACCAACCGGAATGCTGGTGTTGAAGAAAAACAAGTAGTTGATGACCAAGACAAATACGAGAACTCAGATGAAGAAGTTGATCAGATTCAAGGACAAAAGGATGATGATATTCAAACCACGTAAGAGAAAAAATTTACAAGGTGTTCCAAAAAATTGCAATTTTGCGATTTTTTCAAATTTTTTAATTTTCACAAAAATAATCCACCAAAATTGAAAATTGCCATTTTTTGAGAGGGCATCTTTATAAATTCACTTTTAGGACCCCTATCCATGAAGATCTTGAAGAGTCCCACGCAACAACAACATCCTCCGATTCGCATGAGTATGAAGACACAGCCCAAAAAACAAGCACAACCCAAGAAGCATTTGAAGAGCAAGAACCCACTACGCAAGGTTATACAAGAGAAGAAAACAAGGCTGACCAAGATAAAAAAGAAGGTAATGGCGGTCTAAGACAAGCTGCTGAGGCCGAAAAATATGAAAGCACTACTACCACGACAACTACAGCAAGCACCACGATAATCACAGAAAGCACCACGGCGACTACAGAAGAAAATTACGCCGAGTCTTTAACAACAGAAGAAAATTACGCCGAGTCTTCAACAACAGAAACCGAGGAATATGAAGAGGGTTCTCGTGAACACAACAAGAGAAATTTCAGGGAGTGAGCTTTAATCTCTTCTCAGAACTTTACCTGGGGGTGCGGGTATAGGAGTAGGAGTGTATCCAGGGGAGGCCTCCCCCCTAAATCGAAAAAGTGAAAAATCTTTCCTCTTTTCCAAAAATGTAATGTGGTTCTCTAACCTCACTTGCTGTCCTTCATGCTCAACAGCTGTTCTTTATCTCTACATCTAGGACCTACACAATCCACCATTTGACCCTCGCCCCTTCTCGAGGAAGATGAAGAAGATTCTCGTGATTTCCCACCTGCCCTTCTGTTTTGACGAGAATTTTTTAGAGACACAACCTCAGAACCATCGACCAAAACCACTCCCGATTACCTCATTGAAGAAGAACCCGAAACAACAGCCAACCCCACTGAATCTACCACCATCACCACTCCAGACCCGTATGAAAATCACTATGAAATTGATTTGAAATCGGCTAGTCTCGAAGAAGAGGAAAAAGGTTG
>JAQGBS010003663.1:0-11217 GCA_034698545.1 Acrobeloides obliquus
AGATAACAATCTACATTATAATATTTTATTTATTATTTCCTATTGTGTTTAGCTGGCAATTTCTTATATTAAATCAAACTAGAAATTGTCGCCTCTTCAATTTGAATTCTACTGATGCATTCCATCTGTTCTCTTTCCAAAAACCTATATACTGGGTATGTCAAACTTGTTGATTAAGGTACACGGTCCGAATGGGATAAATAAGGTAGACTTTTTTTGAAGGTCTTAGTTACAGCCTTATTACTATAAAATACGATCTTTTTTACGAATTAGTGAAGTCATGCACTATTTGAATAAAAATAAGACCAGGTACTAATTTTTTCGAAAAAAGTACTAATTTTGGCAGTCCTGCTCAGCGTACGCGTCACATATTTCTAAAAGATTCTTTACGGGAATTAGCCCGACTCATTTCGTTCGAGAATGAAATAGATTTCTGTTTTCTCACTATCGAGGGGTCGTTATATCCTCTCAAGAATTCATTCGCATACTTTAGAGCGCTGGCAGATTGCCAAATCTCCGGAAAGTGACTGTTGTGCAAAGATCACGACCGACACGTAAGAGGATCTATACTTAACTCGCGAGTGCTGTGAGTAAGGTAAATTTACTAGCAGCGAGTATTAGAGCATCTCTTGTTACACTTGACGCGCGAGTTAGTTACTCCTAGCGAGTACTCGCACTTAGTCCATTTTTTCAAAAATGACTAAAAATTTTTTCGTGTCAAAAATTTTTTTTCATGTAGGTAGCCCCCTGTTTGAGTTAAATTTGTCAAAAAAATTTCCCTAATCCCCTACAAAATTATTAAAAAAATTTGCGCCATTTCTCCTTCTAGAACCCCCTATACTCTAACTTTTGATGAGGAACATTTTTCGCGTTGACGAGAAATGTGCTAAGTGGGCGAGGACTTTTGTCCCCTGTAAAATGTACTTCTATTGCAAAAAACTCATTTAGGTGCAAAAAAATGAGATTGAGATGCAAAAAAATGTCATCCTATCCCATTCTAACCTTTAAAAGTTTTAAATGCTTACTTTTAAGATAAATCTATTCATCTCTGTTACATTTATTGGAATTGGATCAGCAATTATAGGATTTGTGTTAAACTCTATAATGATTACGAGTTTGTTAATAAAACGATACAAGGGCTTACTCATCCACGTTAATCATGAGAAACCGGAGATCAAGCTATTTATCATAGCGCTAGTTATGTTTGTTCATGAATTCATTCTTGGAATTATTTTTGTAAGCACTTTTATGCATTACTAAAAAAAGAGACTGAAAAATCAAATACTAAAACCTATTCCTGTGTCCGTACGTAAGCGCAAGATCTCGGGAACGATAAATCGGTCTTTTTTAAAAGTTAGTAGATGGGGGTAAGTTAGCAAATGCATGAAACAAAAAAAATGCGAATTTCAAAAAGTTCTCCAAATTGGCTAATTTTTTATACTCGGGGTTTTCGACTACATCTTGGCGAAAATGATTTTTTAATTTGTAAACATTAAGGGATACTCTGTAAAAATTGAAAAAATTTCTTATTTAATTTCAGTTATACATACAAGTCCTTTTTTAAAATTTGAACAGCTATTCAGCGACTTTTTGTTGTCTATAATATTTTTAGGCCGGATTGTACGTAACGGTTACCTATTATCCAGGCAGTAAAATTTATATAATTTTGTTGGAAATTCAGCCATTTGTCGCTGATTTGGCTGCCCTGAGTCCATCTTGGGTGCTATTAATTTCTAGTCAACGTATACGAGAAGCATTATTCAGAAAATACTTTGCGCGTTCAAATCAAGTTGTGGAAGTAATACCTGTTCATTAATCTCTTCAAGTCGATAACGCGGTTTTTATTTAATAAATGTTGATTAATCATTATTCATGTCCTTGACGGGTGAAACAGGGCAATCCCATTGAGGCGATTCTTCCAATCCAGTTCTCAATGATTTGAATTAGCATGCTAGGTAAAGGGAGTCATCTATTGAAGTACCTCGACAATTGTATCTTCTGTAATGCTGAGCATTCTAGAGAATGCCATTCGAAGAGACGGTACTACTAGGCAAAATCTTTTGGCCTCAAGCGGAGTTGAACCAGCTTTGAGGGGCGCCTGAGACAAGCCCAATACCATCGAACCATGGAACCCTTGGAGTAACCGCTCCTAATTCTGACCTCGTAGTAATGCACAAATTTTCTGAGAAATAGCGTTAGACCATGAGATATCCAAAATAATATCAGATTTCAATTTTAAGATAAATCTATTCATATCTATTACATTTATCGGAATTGCGTCAGCAATTATAGGATTTGTGTTAAACTCTATAACGATTACTAGTTTGTTAATCAAACGAGCCAAGGGCTTACTTATCAACGTTAATAATGAAAAACCGGAGATCAAGCTATTTATCATAGCTTATGTTTGTCCATGAATTCATTCTTGGAATTATCTTTGTAAGCACTTTTATTCATAACTAAAAAAAGAGACCGAAAAACTAAAAATATTAAAAAACTATTTCTTTGTCTGTACGTAAGCGCGAGATCTTGGGAACGATAAATCGGATTGACATGCGATCTTTTTTAAAAGTTAGTAGATGGGGTAGGTGGGCAAGAAACAAAAAAAATTGGGGTACCCCTAAAAATTTTTAAAAATTCAATTTTTTTCATTTTTAAGGGGGCTTTTCATAGGGGGTGCCGTATCTCGGCTATTTTATGTTTTATGGCGCTGATTTTTTGTACTCGGGGTTTTGTAACTATATGGAACACGATGGTGATAATGTTTTTGTTTAAATTTATAAAAAATTAGAGGTTACCCCTTAAAAATTCAAAAATATGTGAATTTCAAAAAGTTCTCCAAATTGGCTAATTTTTTATACTCGGTGTTTTTGACTACACCTTGGCGAAAATGTTTTTTTTAAATTTGTAAAAATTAGCGGTTACTCCGTAAAAATTGAAAATATTCCTTATTCAATTTCAGTTATACATACAAGTCCTCCTTAAAAATTTGAACGGCCCTTCAGCGACTTTTTGTTGCTTATAATATTTTTAGGCCGGATTGTATATAACGATTTTCTATTATCCAGGCAGTAACATTCGTATAATTTGTTTGGCAATTCAACCATTTGTCGCTGATTTGGCTGCCCTGAGTCCATCTTGGGTGCTATTAATTTCTAGTCAACGTATACGAGAAGCATTATTAGGAAAATACTTCGCGCGTTCAAATCAAGTAACACCTGTGAATGTAATCTCTTCAATTCAATGAGAATTTTAAATATGATAAAGTGATTTTCTTTTTGTACTAGATTCTGTTGTACTACAGGGTGCGAGATGAAACTGCAACACTTGATTTTTTGTTTTTTTATATTTTTTTTAAAAATTATCCGGGAAAAATTATCGACCATAAATGTAATCGACTATGTGCCTCAAATTAGCTTGGGAATCTCTCAACGTTGCTTAACTTGCCAGATCGGACAGTATAGCTCTTTACTGAGGTCGGGATACTTTTATGAAATCATGATGGGAAACAGCCTATATAGACGAATTAACTATTTTTAAACATGATAAAAATTTAAGACTTTCAACCTAGAAGTACAGTGGTACAGAAGAATAAAAAGATATAAATGCTCAAATGTTAAAAATTTTCACACTAGCCTTTATGTTACTAGGGCGACAAGTTATAATTTATTTTTAAAATTCTTAGCATTGGCATACTTAAATATTTACTCAGAACTAAATGAATCATATCATATAAAGTACAGGGGTACATAAGATAATAAGGCTAAATATATGTATTAGATCTATAAATAAGTAACGCCACATTTAAAATGTTTTCGTAGAAAAGCCATGATTTTCGAATAAACAAAAGTATTTTGGGTGTGGATTTTTTCTAAAGTAGAGATTTAATATTATTGGTAGGTCAAGTCGTTCTGGGGCATCCGTCAAGACCTCGGGAACATCAGTCAACAACTTCGGGGACATAGTGTGTTTTGTTGGATTTCACGAGGAGAGTTTTATCTGAAAATCAGTTTTATCAGATAAAACTAATTTCATCTGAAAGGCTTAAGCTTAGGCCTAAGTTTAAGCCTAGGCTTGGGCTTAGTCTTAGACCTAAGGCTTTCAGATAAAACTAGTTTTATCAGATAAAACTGATTTTCAGATAAAACTCTCGTCGTGAAATCCAACAAAACACACTATGTCCCCGAAGTTGTTGACCGATGTTCCCGAAGTTGTTTTACAGTAAATTCTGAATCGTTATCGCTGTCGAGATAATCGCGTTTTGAAGTTGGCGATTTTTAAGTTGCAATTTTTAATTTCTCGCCAATCCCTGATTTCAGGGATTGGTGGGAAAACAAAAAAACCTGTGAAACTATTTTTTTGGACCCTTCAATTTTTTTGTATAAAAAAATGGCTATTTTTTCCAACTTCTAGGGGCCATAGCGCCAAGGGGATAGGTCGCTGGGTTGCGAGCCCAGAACTAAAGTTGCATAACTCGGTGAGTTCTATCAGAATATCCACTTAATTTTCGCTCAGTGATGAAAAAAATTTTGTGTCATGCCCTTCGTCTCAAAGCTCGATTCTATCGCGGAAAGTGTTTTAAACAAATTTCCGTTTCTATGAAAACATAATTTAATTAACAAATAAAGGCTTTAGTCAAAAAATAAAGCGCAAAAAAGAGTTTTCTCTACAGGGTGACCACTATGAAACGTTACACTTAAAAAATTTACACTATGAAATGTTACACTTAAAAACTTTGCGATCTAATAATAGCTGGTCTCAACTCTTTCATTTTAACTAAAAAATAAAGATTAGAAATAAAAATTAGTTGAAATAAACGCAAGAAAACAAAACATTCTAAGTGTAACGTTTCATAATGGTCACCCTGTATTCGAAAAGAAAAGTATACTTACGTTTTAAAGGCAGCCATAACTTTTTTATTGATTTCTCTTCATTGCTAAGAATACCATATAGGGATAACCAATCCTCTTTGATTGTCATTTTCGTTATATACTCCCATTGTTCAAGATTTTCACTACACGTAAAATTTTTGCATGGAAATCTTCTTGAGAACCACATTACTTCAGTAGGTTTTAATGGAACAACTTCTTTGTCGGGTTTGATTTCGACTGCAATACGATCAATTTTGTGCTCAGGAATTAACCAATTATTGAATAATGCGGTCCACAGTACCCATAAAGATACTGCGATCAACAGTACCCACATAAATGCCAATGCCAATCCTGTAAATAGGTATTGGACTAAGACAACTAAAAATGTGAGAGTTTATTAAATTGTTTAATTAAATTTTTATATTCACAAGTTTTTCGTAGCATTGATGGCTGATTTTTTGCCTCCAGTTCATTTTGATTTCTTCTTTCCATTTCAACATGAAACAAATAAGTTTTACTTCCTTTTATTAGAAATAAATATAATTTGAACTAATATATAACAAAAAGAAAATAAAACATTCAATATCTATAATAAAAAAATTTATTTATCAATTATTAAGACACGATCTCCGGAAAGCGTTCAGGAAAAAACCGTCCGGAACAACCGGTGGATGGGAACAAACGGTCAAGAACAAAGTTACGGAAAAACAAGTGTCCGTTGTCCGGCACATTAGGAGGGTTCGAAAAAAAATTTTCTCGGATTTTTTCGAAACCACGCTAGAAATGTTCTCCGTGTTGAAATACATCGGTCAGATTGAAATTTTGGCCGAAAAAATTACCTAGGATAATTCTAGACAGTTTAGAAAAATCAAAAATTCAACGTAAAATCGGGTTTTTGAACTTCGAATAAGGTTTTGAATTTTTTAGAAACCGAATTTTGACTTGAAACGACTTTTAAAATTTTTCCCATGCGTCAATCTCACTAAATAAATTCAATTTAGAGCGCAGTCGAACCGTTTAACACTATGTCCTTTCAAGTTCAAGTGCCCAAGAAAACGTCTCTTAAGCAGCAAAAATCAAAAAATTTGTCTCTTGAGCTTTATTAATATATATTAACTGATAACAAATCAGCCAAATAAAAAATCGAAGTGTAAGATCAATTATGAGGGGCAATCGTCGTTTAATTTCTTCATTACACACCTTTATAATTTCGTATAAAAGTGATTCAACAAAATCATATAATAAACTTTAAAAAAATACTATGATTAGGGACCAATGGCGTATACAGCCACTTATCAAAACCATCGCAATTTCTTTTAAATGCTTCTTGAGTGTTATCTTCGGTATTTTCAACCATGGATACTTGTGATGACATGTTTTTAGCAGTTTCTTCTTCCATCATAGAATTATTATTTTCATTTAAAGCTATTCCAAGTTCTTCATTCATGTCTGATTGGACTTGCTTCATTTTATGGTACACTTAAACTAATATAAAGATCCTAGATCTAGGGGTGTAAGGATCCTAGATCTAGAGGTGTTGTCAACCTTGATATTAAACCAAAATTTGTTCCAATAAATAAGTCTCTTTCTGGATTTTTTACTCATCGTGCGTCTACTTTATGGAACCATGTACCACCAGAGGTCCACATCTCACCTAGTCTTGGCATTTTTAAAAAGCGTCTCTGCGATTTAAAAGCTAGTACTATTATACATAATTCTCTTATTCGCTGGAAATAAATATGTTAAAGATGTAAATTTTATAATTTTCCAATTTTATTTTAAAGCTCTCTTTTCTCCTTTGTTATACACTTTTTTTTAAATCTTTGCCTTGTGGCATTAAGTGCTTTTTATAGCCATGTACATTGTATTTATATATTATAAATAAATAAAATAAATATATCGCTCTAAACTTGTCAAATTCACTTTTGGAGGGTGAGAGGGAGGGGGCGAAAACGTGGTACCATCCATCACCCATCCAACGAGTGGTTTGGGTGGTGGGTGGTAGTGATGCGGCTATCGAAACTTGTTATTGTCGATTTTTTCAACATAAAATTTTAAGCGTTTTTGGCATATTGACATTCAGGGTGGAAAAAAGCTAAAAATTTTAACAAATCAAAAATTTTTTCGGCCATTTTGCAGAAGAAGGCAAATGCTAGTGAACTACCGCAAAATTTTTTTCAATTTTTGTCTTTCGTGGTAATACACAGAGAGGTTCCGTTATATCGAGGTTTGACTGTATTTTGCTCCAGACAAAATGTTATTTAAAAGATCTCTATCTTCATAAGTTGCCTAAATTAGGGCTTCCACTAATTCAAATGGAAGCGCCTCTGGTGAAAGCGTTGCTATGGTTATGCCTAGCCAATGCGTATAATATGTATCCATATCAGTGTCCGTGTTCAGTGTTAATAAAGCCCACACACCAAATGTAGCACTAAAATTAACGGACCAGGTCAGTCAGGTACAATCATATGAAAAAATTATATTCGGAAAGATCATGCAAAATTGAGCATTTTTTGATTTTACGGCATCCTCTGAATCGTTTTCCCCATTGAGATAAATGCCTTTGAAAATATGAATTCGTGTACATGTTATCGTTGTAATAATCAAACTTTTTTGAATTTTTTGCTTTAAAATCGTGAAAATTTAGCATGAATCGACAGAGAATTTAATGCTGAACAACTTTACTAATTTAATTTTGCATAAAAAAATATTTCCTCTTATCAAAAATGTAAAATAAGTTTAAATTTTTGAATTTTTGTATATTGAAACGAAAATCCTGTATGAATTTAAACTTATTTTGCATTTTTGATAAGAGGAAATATTTTTTTATGCAAAATTAAATTAGTAAAGTTGTTCAGCATTAAATTCTCTGTCGATTCATGCTAAATTTTCACGATTTTTCCGCAAAAATTCAAAAAAGTTTGATTATTACAACGATAACATGTACACGAATTCATATTTTCAAATGCATTTATCTCGATGGGGAAAACGATTCAGAGGATGCCGTAAAATCAAAAAATGCTTAATTTTGCATGTTCTTTCCGAATATATCATTTTTTCATATGATTGTAACTGACTGGCCTGGTCAAAATGGCACCCCTACCCACCCTATAGGAGTAAGGGCCAATTTTTACAGACATTAGCTTTTAATAATTGATAAGTAAATTTTTTTATAGATACTTATTGAATATTTTATTTTCTTTTTGTTATATATTAGTTCAAATTATATTTATTTCTAATAAAAGGAAGTAAAAATTATTTGTTTCATGAAATGAAAAGGAGAAACCGATTCCATTCCAGGAGAAATGCACCGGAGGCAGAGTATCAACCATCAATGCTACGAAAAGCTTGTAAATGTAAAAATTTAATTAACAATTTAATAAACTCTCACATTTTTAGCTGTCTACAGGGTCCTCCGATTACTATACATTATTATGGGATTACTGTTGATCGTATTTGTCTTAAATTGGTTAATTCCTGAGCACAAAATTGATCGTATTGCAGTCGAAATCAAACCCGACAAAGAAGTTCTTCCATTAAAACCTACTGAAGTAATATGGTTCTCACGAAGATTCCCATGTGAAAATTTTACATGTAGTAAAAATCTTGAACAATGGAAGATTAAAACGATGATGACAATCGAAAAAGATTGGTTATCCCTATATGATATTCTTAGCAATGAAGAGAAATCAATAAAAAAGTTATGGCTGCCTCTAAAACGTGAGTATACTTTTCTTTTCGAATATAAAAAAACTGTATTTTTGCAATTTTTGCGCAAGACAACTTATATTAATAAAGACATCGAAGGAAATGATATTGCGGAAATAAGAAGTAACCTTGAAGATCACTGTGATTTATGTAATGCGAAGCAGAAGTCGGAAATTCATTCATTCAACCTGGATGTAAAGCATATTCTTGGAAAGATAAAAAAGGTGGAACTTGTTGGCTAACATCTTCAAACGAGCCAGTAGTACCATGTGTGTCAGATGAATATAGTAACTTCTAAAAATTCATATCTCCACAACCATAAATCCGATTTTGATGGTCGACTACACGTTGGATAGGGGGATCTGGGAGTTTTTGTAGGAAAAGATTTCAACCAAATACAATGTTGGTTTGGGACATTAGACTAGTCTAGTGATTAAAATAGGTATATTTCCAAGGTAAAATTTTTTAATTTTTTTAACTTTATTATATTGCTTATGGTCTCCTCTACCTTTCTACAAATATCATTAAAAGGATTTAACGTTATTAAGAAGTAAATAAGTTTGCTGACAAAAAAATTTCGCCGAACCCGACACCGTTGGATTTCAATACCGCAACGCTACCGACTGCGCCATTTGTACCTTTTTTGTTTTCAAACTTTACCCATATTCTCACTCACTTTTTTTGTTTTTGTCCTAAAATCCTTTTTTAATGATTTTTTGTAGGAAAGTAGAGGAGACCATAAGCAATATAAAGTTAAAAAATATATAATTTTTATCTTGGAAATATACCTATTTTAATCATTGGACGAGTCTAACGTTCCATAGCAATATTTATTTGGTTGAAATCTTTTCCTACAAAAACTCCCAGATCCCTCTATCCAACGTGTGATCAACCGTCAAAATCGAATTTATGGTTGTGGAGATATGAATTTTTAGTCGCTATATTCATCTGACACGCATGGTAGGAATGGAAGCAGTTTAAATGGGAATTTTAAATGATGATAGAGAACCACAATTTAAGAACTGATTTTTCAACAAGATATACTCGGGAGTGATATAACATCAAAAAGAGGACAATTTATTGTTGTGGCTATTGTAAAGAAACGCCGGGATGTTAAATTGAAATAATTTTGTTGAAATAGCATGTTTTTATTACAGGGTGTTTCATAAAAAACCGTACTTTTCAAAAATACGGTTGTGCAAAATTTTTTGCTTCAAGCGGGATTTGAACCAGGGACCTTTGTGACACATAAGCCGCCACTTTGTCACTGCACCACCGAGTCAGATTTAGATCATACGTTTTTTCAAACCTAGTCCTAGTTAAAAAATGGCGAAAAAAATCTATATTCTCCCTGAATCAGGGTCAGGGAAGCATTTTCAATTTTCGGCAATGCGCGCAATCGATTTCTCGCATGATTTTACCCCTAAAAATTCAAAGATTTTGTCATACAACCGTATTTTTGAAAAGTACGGTTTTTTTGAAACACCCTGTAATGTTTTGATAAACAAAAATTACAACAAGAAAAAATTAGCACTCGCTCTCTTTCAATTTTTGAGCAGCTTCTGGGTCTTTCACAATCAAATCGTTCATTGCTTTTTTGCTTCTAAAGATTCTCTGTTCTGGACCTGGCATGTGATCGTTCAATGGTTGTCCTTTAGTTTCTGGTATGGTACAATGGAAAAGGAACTGATTTGCAATTGCCAAGATTAACATTGATGCATAAGGTAATGCAGCCCATATATCACCCTAAAGTTGCCAAATTCACTTTTGGTGGGTGGGAGGGGAGGGCGAAAACGTGGTACCATCCACCACCCATCCAATGGGTGATTTGGGTGGTGGCTGGTACCACTCACATCCCACGGACTCGTTCCCTGTCAGAACGGGTCTGTTCTAACTCGGAACGAGTCCGTTCCGACATGGAAAGGACCCGTTCCGACCACCCACTGGATGGGTGGTACCACTCATGGGTGGGTAGTAGTGGGGATGATACCACCTACTTTCTCAAATCAAAGATAGTCCCAACCTACTGGGACACCATGTATAAGCAATTATATATTCAAATCTTACCAATAAGAAAATATTCGGAGAAATCACGGTACCAAGTCGGTTACAAAATTGACTAAAAGCAACCGAAAGATTTCGTACACAAGTCGGGAACAGCTCATTCGAAACAACACCATTGACAATATAAAATTGCGACGAAATCCCCACGACTAACAAAGGTGCAATACGCAAAAGGAAAATATATTGCTCTGTAGTGTCTAAAAAAAGATTTTTTATATAAAAATATGAACTTTTAATTGAAAAAATTTTGGAGCTCTTCTTCATGGGGAGACTCAATCAACAGGATTCCAAAAACTGATACCTTTTTGAAGAAAATTTTATGAAAAAATATCCTCTAAAGGCCTAGGCTTAGGCTTAAGCTTAGGCTTAAACTTAGGCATAACCGTAGGCTTAGGCCTAGGCTTGGAGTTAGGCTTAAGCCTAGGCTTAAGACTAAGCTTAATGTTAAACCTAAGTCTAGGCTTAGACTTAAAGGACCAGTCCAGTAAGTTACAACTATATGAAAAAATGATATATTCGGAAAGATCATAAAAAATGGAGCATTTTTTGTTTTTACGGCATGTTCTGAATCGTT
>JAQGBS010003664.1:0-11215 GCA_034698545.1 Acrobeloides obliquus
TATCACGAACTTTTAGACTGATGGTTTAGATCCTCTTTTGGTGTCCGAGTTTAACGAGCTTATGCAGATGGGCTATAGTCGCCTGCAAAATTTATATGACGAGATTGTTCGAGTGGATGAGCTGGTAATTAACGTGCAATTTAAAAAATTTTATTTTCAAAACATTTTTTGCATAATTTATCTATTTTTCAACAAAAAATTAATTAATAATCCGAGTTTTGGCACATTTTTTGAAGTTTTAGCTCAATAGTCGTGCCAATTCTCGTCGAAGTACACTAGTTGATCTACAAGACCAGCCTGGACCAAGTCGGAAATTTTATCCAACTCAAACTGCCGAAGACGAAGTATTTATTGAAGATGAAAGCCTTGAAAATATTATGCCTCAAACTATTGGTAATTTCCTAGTTTTGTGCTCAAACATTGTTGCTATTTTTCAGAAATCCCTAAAAGAAAGCCTTGTACGAAACCGCGAGCAGTTGAAGCCGACTTTGATGACTTTCACATACCTGATCTCACCAGACCTGCCCAATCTAGCAAGCCAGTTCTGTCTAGCCTCAAAAAGCCAGCCCAAAAACTGCCAACAACTTGGAAAACGAACAAAACTTTGGAGATGCGGAAGGCTATGGCTCAGGCCAAGGTTCAGGAAACTAACGGAAAAGACAACATCAGAGATTTGAATCTGACACCAGATGAGGAGAAACGGCTTCTTCGGATGTACTATAGAGAACATGGTGGGTCGAAAATTTGCCCATATTTTGGATTTTAAAAATTAGAAGAAAAAAACTGGATTTTTATCTCCAATTTTTTCAGCGTTGAAACCAATCCAAAACATCAAACCAGGAGATTTGCCATTCAAACACGATCCTGTGGCACGTTATGAAAAGTACAAACAATTTTGGGAGAAATTTCCCGTACCAGGAGACGAGAAGCTGGAAAAAGAGCGCCTAAAACTCCGTTGGATGATCCGAGATTTAATGCTGAAATGGGATCGCCCGACCGTTAAGCTAGTTCCGAAGAGCCATGAAAATAAGAATATCAATCCGGAATGGGTTCCTTGATTTTGATTATGATAGGATGTGTTATATGCTTATTGTATTTATGCAAATTTTTGATGATTCACTTAATTTTATGTGTTGTATATTATGGTTTTATATTAATCTTATTTTTAATCATACATGGGCAAGGTGATAGGCTGGTAAACCGAAAAGCGACACGTTTGACGGCCTTTTTTGGCCGTAAAAAATTGAAAAATCATTTAAAAAAATTCCAAAATTAATAAAAAATTGAAAAATTGCACAATTTGTAAAAAATAAAAAAATTCATCAAAAACCCTTTGGTTTTTTGTGTATATTTTTACTAAAAGCGACACGTTTGCCGAAATTTGATCCCCCAGAGGCGACATGGAGTGGGTCGACCCACTCCTTACCCAATTATGTTTTTAATCATTGTGTATAGTTTGAGATACGTTCTGCTAGTTCATTGTAGTATCGTGGCCAGAAAAAATTCAACTGAAATAAACGTTTAAAAAGCATTAAAAATGGGTTAAAAATCCCAAAGTATCTTCATTTATACATACATTCCTGTGAAAAAAATATATGTCCACTCGTTTTTAGAATGGCGAATCTAATTAGAGGTTTTAAACAAAAGCTAATTAATCATGATCTTCCTGGTCTTCGTTTTATAATTGACTCATTTAATCAGTAAGTCATTGAGAGTAAACTTGTAACGCAGGATTTAGTTACGACAAGAAAAGAATAAATGAAGTTGGGCCCGATCGTGCGGCAGCCGAGTGGATAGTAAGATGCGAAGGAAAGATCAAGTATGCAAATTTTAAAATTCATATTCATAAAACTCCGACTCCCTTATTATTCGAAACATTTTTTATTTTAAAAATTATTTTTACAAAAATTTAAAAAGCTAGTACAGCATTTTTCTCAGCTTAATGAGACGAATAAAATGACGCCAAAATTATTCATTTTGAAGACCGAGTTGGGTTATTGAGACGAAAAGTTTCTGGATGATTTTGGTGTTATTTTATTCGTTTCATTGAGCCAAGAAAAATGCTGTACACTTGCTTTTTAAATTGAATTTTAAAATTTTTGTAAAAATAATTTTTAAAATAAAAATTTTTCGAATCTAAAACTCCAAATTGTAGATTCGATAAATTTAAAGACTATATCTCCGACTACAATGATCTAGTTCACATAACCGCTATGATAGATCCCGCAAAGCCAGCACAACAGGTTTATCTCGAAGCGATCGATGCGTCAGATGCTATAATCTCAGGATATGGCTCTTATTATTTTCGTAAGCGCTAATTTTGCCAAAGTCGAAATGTTAAAAAAATTTAGGTGGTCTAAAACATCTCCAAGATGTTAAATTTATAAGATGCCGGAATTGGCCAGATTGGGGCTTCGAGATTATGGGAGATGCGGTTGGAGGGCACGTGAAAAATTTGCGTATTGAAAGCTGCCCAAAGATTAGTGAAAAAGGAATACGATATTTGACAAAGTTTTCGTAAGCCACGAATTTTTTTGTCGATTTGTACAATTTTTTAGTGCTCTGAAAACACTGACACTCCATGATCTTGAGCTCAAAAACAAGGACCAACTTTTACAAGAATTGAAACAAGCTATACCTTCTTGTGATATCAAAAGTACTTAAGTTTTTGTGTATATTTGTAATATTGTATATATGCTAAATAAAATTTTTAACTCAATGTGGGCAATGACCGATACGATGACTACCTACAGGAATACATGTAGCGCCTTTCGATGGATGAGTGGTGGGACGATCCTCCCTTGAACATGTATAACTCAGTGGCGTACCCAGGGGCCCGGCTTCCCCCCGAAATCCGAAAAATGAAAATTTTTTCGTAATGGTTCCTCCTCATGTTTTTGCCCAAAATTTTTTTCAAAAATCCTAATAGTCCCTCCTTTTGATTTTTCACCAAAAATGTCCAAAATTTTCAATTTTTTCATCAAAAATCGTATTTTCTGAGCATTTTTAGCTTAAAAACGGCTATTTTCAAAAAAATTTCGCCATCGGTGCTGTTTTTTTTTTGTTAAAACGTCAAGAATTCAACAAAAAATTTTTCAAAAAAGGGGGATCAAGGCGATTTTTTCAATTTTTGGGGAAATGTGCAAAAAAATCATAAAGGGCAGTGGCATACCCCAGGGAACATGCAATAATTCAGTCGGCGCTCGTTATAACGCCCCCTTTTGGAAGGGGGCGTTATATTGAATTTCAGGGTCCGTTCAAGCTTTTAGTTTTTCTATGGAATTCTGAATCCGGATTTTGAATCCAGATTCGGATTCTGAATTTCGATTCTCAATCTGGATTCTGAATTCGGATTCTGGATTTCGGATTCTGATTCTCAATCTGAATTCGGACTCTGAATCGGAATCCAGAATATTGGTGCCAAAAAAATAGAACCCGTCTAAGGGCCGCGACTAATACATTCGGACGGCTCCCGAACGGACTTTAGTTCACTAATAACTTCACTAATTGCGTTCAGGCGCGTTCGGAAACATCACTAAGGGTGATCGTTAGTCGTTGTCGCGCCCAAAAAACACTGTTAAATGAGCTGTGAAACGTTGTCGAGCTCAATAAAAAACGCTGTTAAACGTTGTTGCGCGATAACGCTTTTTCGATAACGTTGTCGAAAAATCGTAAAATATTTGCAATTTTCAATACAAATTATAAAAAACGATGACAACGTTGTCGAAAAATCGTTGTCGCGCGACAATGTTCGACAACGTCTAACAGCGTTTTTTATTGAGCTCGACAACATTTCACAGCTCATTTAACAGTGTTTTTTGGGCGCGACAATGACTAACGACCACCCTAATAGGCGTTCGGGTGCGTTCAGAAACGTTCGGACGCGTTCGGAAACGTTCGGGCGCTCGTCCGAACGCCTATTAGTGATGTTTCCGAACGCGTCTGAACGCAATCAGTGATGTTATTAGTGATAAATTAGTGAAGTCAAAAATTTCCGAACGAATTAGTGGCGGCCCTAAAAGCTACTTAAAACAACGCATCCCTACGTGGTCGTATTTTCAGACTTTTATTAGAACTTGAAAAACTGCTCGAGAGGGGGCGTTATAACGAGCGCCAACTGTAGTACTGCATGTGAAAATATGTTAATCCAAAAATAATGTGTTCAATTAATGCATTCATTAATTTTAGGTCCATTTTGTTAGATTTAAACTTAACCTGATCATCATCTATATTGGAGCTCAAAGAGAGAAAAGTCCCAAATGAGCGAGGATTAAGCATAAAGTTTATCACTCATCTCGATCATTAAATTCTAAATATGTTTACGTTTATTTCATTAAATTTTTTTTCTATGACGTATAAATTTATATACCTGTTGTCAAGGCAACTTTACATTTACAACATTCAAGTTTCTAACATTTATCAACTTATGTTTCATAGCTTCTTATTCAGTTTTATCTAGAAATAATTTTTCTATTCGTGTCATATTTTTATATAAATTTTTCTTAATTTTGCTTTATTCATTCCAAATATGAGCAGCGTGGACGATTCGTACAAAAAGACTAGTTTCGACAGTCTTAAATGGGAACCTACGCAAAAATATACCTACTCAAAAAATTCTTGGTTCAAACAAATAAATATGATTATTTTCGCCGTCGCCTGTGTATTAATTTTGGTTATTTCTATAACATTTATTACTCTATACTTTAAATCACGTGAAACACCACAGAAGGAATTGTTTTTCAATGAAGATGCTGCTGCTCGTGTTACCACTGCTGCTGCTCGTGTTACCACTGCTGCTGCTCGTGTTACCACTGCTGCTGGTCGTGTTACCTCTGCTGCTGCTCGTGTTACCACTGCTGCTGCTCGTGTTACCTCTAGAAGCATTCCTTCAACAACACAAGCTTCCAAACAGGAACCGTCTGAATGTTTTTCGGCCAAAAATAAATGTCCAGAAAATCAGGAATGTATTAGACTATCTCTTCATTCGACTTGTAAATGTTCGAATGGATTTATGAACGATAAAAATGATTGGACGAATTGCACCTGTCCGAAAAATAAGGTAATAAACTTCTACATATTTTTGCCAGTGTCATAAAATGTATTTCAAGACAACACTGATCTGTTTCATCCCTGTCACTTCCACTGTCCCCTTCCTTGTCTCCTGTCATTTTCCCTAACCCTGTCCCCTCATTGTCTCCTGTTCCTGTCCGTATCAACGTCCCTGTACCTGTACCATGACCCATTCGGGAATGGGACTCATGGATCCAAAAAAGTCCTGTTTCTTTTCTAGAACAGGAGAGATTACATTATAGGTCCACGTCGGTATTCTAAAATGAGTATGGGACCCAGAGAACTCAAGTAATAACTCAATTGGTTAATACCATTTTGAACTCTAATTTTTTTATCAATTCAATTTTAGAATCTAACCGAAGAAGGTAAATGTGTGTGCCCTGAAAATTATATCGAAGAATACAATGATAATGATTGCGTCCCGAATCTTTGTAAAGATCCGAATTCCAATATGGCTTGTCATTGGTCATGTGCAGATGATTGCCCATTAAAGGGTTGCTATGAAGACCATAATGTTGTCTGCCGATGCAAAATAGACTACAAGTTAGATAAATCAACTGGAAAATGTGTTTATTTTTCACAAGGTTATTTCGGAGAATATGTCAGCGACGACATCGTTGAAAATTATTCGAAATACAATATATCAAATATATCAAGATTGGCGGCATAATTAAAAATTGTTGTCAATTTTATGTTTTATATAAATTTTATAATAAATTTAATTTTATATGTTGCGGCATGAGGTTTGGCGTTGTCGTGTTGGAGAATGTTCTTGGTCTTCTCAGGCCTTTTCACACATATTGCTTCTGCAACCCAACCGAGTTGCTGACTGTATAAGGCAGCATTGAGCCTCGACTTACTATATAACAGCTCTCAGTAAATCACTCTTTCCATATCCCACCATACATATAACATCAATTGCTTTTTGTGCAAATCAGGCTTTGGTTCGGGAGATGGCTTTTCTTCGGAACTAACCCACTGCTGTTTGCGGCGAAAATTTGTATGGAAAACCCACTCCTCGTCTCCTGTAATTAGGCGTGGCAAAAATGGCTTTCGGTGGTATCTGGTGAAAAGAACCAAGCATATTGACCATACATGGGCAAGGGGGATACTGTACCCCCCCCCCCCAATTCGTCGTATCGGGGGAAAAATTAGTGGACCAATTCGTATTTTGACGGCAAAACATATATACGAATTCGTATTTGACTACGATTTCGTATTTCCAATTCGTATTTAGACTATTTCGCCTGTCGACGTTTTTTTTGGTCGACAGTAACCTTTAAACCAATTCGTATTTTGGGGCCCAGTACCCCCTGCTTGCCCATGTATGATATTGACAATCGTTGCCATTTGTCGGGATCCTTGAGGTCATGTGGTACCCAGGCTTAAGGTCATGTGGTACCCAAGTTTTAATTTATAAACAAGGGCTTAGAGGTGTTCTGCTACGGTGCTATGACCGACATTAAGTTGCTCTGCCAGATTGCGTATTGATTGTCTATTGTCTTCTTTAATAAGATCAATTAATGCTTGCTCATCAAGTTAACAGGTCTTCCGGAACGAGATTTGTCTTCAAGGCTGACATCACCAGAACGAAATCGTTGGAACCAATCTTGTCAAGTGCGTTCGGAAGTAAGTCCATCGCCATACAAAGCATTAATTTTTTAGCGGCTTGACGTGCAAAAGCACCACGGGAATATTCATGAAACATGATGTGACGTATATGGTTAGGTGGTAGGCTTAACATGAAAACTTTTCTTTTTTTAAATTTTTTCATCTTATTTCGAAGCATATATTGTTGAAAAAAGTTTTTTCAAAAACATTTTTTCTTTTTAAAAGTGCAAATTAGTCATTTTAACAAGAAAATTTTTTAATTAATTTCTCCATAATTAATTTTCCCGTTAATTAATTTCTCCATAAAACTTCCCAAGTTTTCATGGGAAATGAACCTATGACCATAAAAAAGCTTTAATGAATTAAGATATAATGAAAGTTCAAAATTGTATGAAGAAAATATGATTTTTGAAATTTATCTAACCGAAGTTTTAAAGCGCAAAATAAGATTAAATTAGCACAACTACAATATAGTCTTGTGGAAATCGAAAGAAATGCTTTAAGATCACTTTAATTACTTTAGTGGTTTTGTACATTGTCGGGGCAACTTTTCTACTTATCGTATACCAGATTTATAAAATGAAGAAAAATGAAAATCGAAAAAAATACAAACAAGTTAAGCCGATTCGAAAAATGATACCGTTTAACATGATAGCTATGAAATTTCTTGAATACATTCTAGCAGCGGGGCAAAGTGGGTTTCGGTTTGGGGGGGGGAAGTCCTATAAAAAAATTTTTTGGGGCAAAAACATAAGGAGGGACTATTAGGAAGAATTTGTCATTTTTTCAGATTTGAGGGGGGGGGGAAGCTCCCCCTCTTTGCGCCACTGCATTCTAGTAAAACTTTTTTATCAAAAAAAATATGAGTTTATATTTTTAAAGGGGGGAAGTCTCATTTACCTCGAGGACTCCACTTAAGAGCCACTTCTCAAATCTCAGGTTTTTTCTGGTCATTATCTATGAGCGACCACAGTTTCTGGCGCCATTTTTTGTAGCAAGTCCGAATTTCGCAAAAACAATATAAGTTTGTCCTCAAGAAACCATAGAAAAAGTGAAAAAACAACATTTTGTTGTTAAACAACAAATAATAGTAAATTTGAGGGATCTGACAAAATTTTGTTTTTCAATTTTTCTATGGTTTCTTGAGGACAAACTTATATTGTTTTTGCGAAATTCAGACATGCCACAAAAAATGGCGCCAGAAACTGTGGTCGCTCGTAGAAAATGACTAGAAAAAACCTGAGATTTGAGAAGTGGCTCTTAAGTGGAGTCCCCGAGGTAAATGAGACCCCCCTTTAAAATTGTTTATGTTATTATATTTTGCTGTAGATTGCTTTGTTGTGCCGAGTAAGTTTGACCGGTGGAAACTCTAGATCTTGTACGACGCCGGATCAAATCCGTCGATGTTTTAGCAAAATTCATGACAAGATCAAAAACGGCGCGACGAAGTGATGCATTTAAACATAAATAGACCAATGGTGTGTCACCTAAAAAAGAAAAGGTTGAATATATTTTTTGCGTGGGCTTTACCATGAACAGCAATTTTGAAAACTTGTGCGATCGGATTCATAAACTGCGGCATTGCAATTAACTCATTCATTACATAAAGTAACGCAGCGATAAACATTTCTACACAGATACATAACGATTGGAGGGTCATCTAAAAAAGAATCAGTATTTAAAAATATAATCTTAGGTAGGAGGGTAGATTCCACCTTCTCTATCCCTTTTCCCGCCCGTCAAAAGAAAACATCTCTTTTCGGCATTATAACTTTTGTCATGCTAACTTTTGTTACGTAACTTTTGTCACAGATATAAATTCCGATACGGATGGAATCGTTTCGATTTCACCACTGTGGTCGGCTCTATCACCGATGCCCTTGTAACATCTATTTCTCGTGACAAAAGTTAGAGTGACAAAAGTTAGCATGACAAACTCAATTCATGACAAAAGTTATAATGCCCTCTTTTCTGTATCGGAGTATGAGCTGTAAAAAATTTCTCTACTAGATACCATTTGCTATCTTCCAAATTTAATCAGTTAAACTTACGATTTTTTGCATCTTTGAAATCCCAGCTTCCGGATAAACAAGCGACTTAATTTTGAGAACAATCACCATGCTCAAATAAATAATTGCCAGCGATGTGGACACAGAAATATTATGAACAAAATGATACCATGGTGGGAGAAACTAAATTTTTTTTAATTCATCAAAATAAAACATTTTATACCACTGGATTCCTTTCCATTTCGGTTCCAAAAAATGGGTCCGTATAATAAGTTAACTTGGTGGTGTTGTAAATAAAAGTTGAAGAAACGAAACTTGTATAAATAATAGGTAAAATCATCCAAAAATAGATTCGGTATTGGCCAAACAAGAAGTTAGCTGCGTCTTGCCAACATAGTTCGAAGAAGCGGTCGATGGCAAGGATGACGCATGCAAATGTTACAGCATACCAGGCAACTAAAAGCCAAGTTTTAGACGGAGCCAAAAAAGTTGGTTTCAACAGATAATTAATCTGATGAATTTCGGACCCAGTATTCGAAAGATCCAATTGGATCCGTGACCCTGTAGCCCCTAAAGTGGCTCATCTAGTGTCAGATGTTGTGGGCTGGTTTAAACAAGCCCAGTCGGTCTTGTTTCGGGGCAATTCCGCTAGCATGTAGTCTTACAAGTTATCGCTTATTGGCGGTGTGATACTTGCAAACGGACTTTTGCGGACGGGACATTTGCGAGCGGACTTTTGCGGATGGGGGAGAGGGTAAGATGAATAAATGCGTAAATGGTTGAAAAGGCACAGGTTGAAAAAAATTGAAAATTTGACCCATTTTTGGAAAAAACATATGTTCTAATAAAATGTCTCGGGTTGAAGAGAGAGAGCATAAAAACTTACATGATATAATATTACTAGTAATCCAGAAAAGCACAGGGTTTGTACAAAAATGCGCTCCAGTCATACTCTGAACACCCGCAACAACGCCGTCAACAAAGGTAGAGAGAACATCAATAGTTCCGATCAACGCCATTAGTTTATAGCAAGAATATTTGATGAACTCTTTCCTCATCATAACGATCAAAAATGGAATATACACGAGCTAAATCGGTCATGTATTTACACTTTTGATTACAGTGCTCCCTCGATATAGTGACACCCCCCTAGAATTCGATATAGTGACACCCCCTATGGGTGTCACTATATCGAGGGAGCAATGTACTTACTACGAAAACGAATCCAAGTGATGCATATAAAAATCCGATTGGGATGTTTTGATTTCCATCTCTATACCATTCTTCGCGGGTTCTTTTCGAGCAATTTTTTACGATTAGTTCTTTCCATTGATTATAATTGAAGATGATCAGCCAAAAATTCATTCTTTTAGTAGAATTTTTTGAAAGTAAAGCAGTATATGACTCATAAGAAATAAAATGAAAGCCTAGAACAAGTCTCTTCTGTTTAAATTAACATATAGAATATAAGATGTGGGAATTAAGATATCGTGCGATTGTCTCGGGCTATACTTCAACTTCTTGGAAATAAAGTATAAATGTTATATCTCGATCATGATATCGCGTGATTGATCACCAAAGTTCATTTCTTTATGTAAAGATATATCGGTGTAAAACGTTTTCAATAAAAAACAAATTTGAAAAACTGGAAAAGTAATGGCAAATGATGCTATTGAATGCAAAAATGCAAAAATTCAAGTTATATGTTACTAAACTATTGTCTTCAATTTTTGCATATGGAATGATCTGTACAAGTGTATGAACTTTTGATACTACATGGCTGGCATATAAAAATGGTCACGAGGCTTTTCTTTTATATAAAAACGGTCATGAGACTTTCATAACATTTTTAAAGAAAAACTACAATTCTGATTAAAATTAAATGTTAAAGCTTTGTGTTAGTTTCTTGGGATACCACATGGCTGACATTTTCTTTATGTAGCTCATGCGGAAATGCGATATCTCAAAAAAGTAAAAGGTTTCACATAAATCTGATATCATTTCAAGCAATACCCAACAACAGTAGCGTATCTAGGATCAAATTTCGGGGGAGGGGGGGGGTGCAAGAGTGGAATCTAATTTTAAGCCCAGAAATTTTTTGTGTTATGCAAAAACATAAGGGGGAAGATAAGAATTAAGGACTAAACTCTGAAAATTTTTTTTGCCAAAACAGCCTATATAGGGTTAAAATTATGCGAAAAGTCAATTGCGCACATTCCCGAAGCGTGAAATGCTTCCTTAACCCTGACTCAGAAAAATAGATGTGTGTATTGAAGCGAAAATCAACAAATTTTAAATTTCTCCCTCAAAATCAATTTCTGGGGGTAATTTCATGCGGAAAATCGATTGAAAATAAACGGCACTAGGAGTTTCCTTACGCTTACGGAAATATCCTTACGGAATTTGCTTACGGAAATTCCCTTACAGAAATTCCTTTAAAGGACCACAGACAACGGCTTAGGAAATGTTACAAAAATTGAATAAGTTGTTTTCATGCTAGGAAAATCCGTTTTTGATACGGTTTT
>JAQGBS010003665.1:0-11214 GCA_034698545.1 Acrobeloides obliquus
AATCTATGGGATGGTTTGGCGTAAAACGCTCCCTGTGATTTTTTAAGGCACTTCAAAGTTCAAAATAGCCAAAAAAAATTTTTTTAAGTTATGTAGAAAATCACAGCGAGTGTTTCAGAAGACAAGCATACATGCGCATTTGAGATCTAATGTTACACTATCTTTTACAAAAAGAATTATTGAAATCGGCTTGAACGTTAAAAAGATATGCTAAAATTTATTAAACAGTCACAGACTTTTTTCCTTAATTATGTATGTTGAAACACACGTGGTCATTACAAAAGACTACTTTAGATAAAATCCTAATTTCGGAAAATAATTTTTGTTGTTAAAATTTTGTTAAACGTTAATAAAATTTTTTTTAAAAGAGTTAAAAACAAAAAAAATTTTGCGATAGTTTTTGAAACATTTGCGATAGGTTTTAAATTTTTTTCTAACAATTTGTGATAGTTTGCTAGATTCCTTGGCTACGGCCCTGATTTAGGACTCATTGTGGGCCGGCCTGCTTGTTGTTTTAATATAATTTGATTATGGCAAAAAATGTTAAAATTATAAAATTATTCAAGTTTCTTGATACACCACTGGTGGTGGTAGGAGAAGACTGAGATAGTGTGCTAAAAGGCACAGGAGTTGAATAATTTTGTTGAAAAACATAATTGTAAATCATTTGGAGTGATTCTCTAGGTTTATCTTCATTTGCAAAATGACCAGATCCTCTAATTGTAACGAAATTCAAACCTAAAAATTATATTACAAGATGAGTGAAAAACCATATTTTTCGATTTTCGAGCGATTGTTTCAAAAATCTTCAACTTTTTTAATTTTCACTAAAGTAACCCCATAGGGGTTTTGCTAGGTGAGAAAATGAACAATTTTGAAACCCCTTTTCTGATTATGAAATAGTTTCAAAATCTCAATAAACTCTTTTTTTGAACAAATGCCGAACTCAGGATTTGAGTTGAGTTAAACTTATTGCTTCAAAATACAACTTTTTATTGATATTCAGGCAAAATTCGCATAAAAGATTTCTTCAACCATTCGTAGATCATGATATTTCTACCATAATTCAAAATTTCTATGAATGATTGAAGAAACCTTTTATGCGAATGTTGCCTGAATATCAATAAAAAGTTGTGTTTTAAAGCGAGTTCAACTCAACTCCTGAATTCGGCATTTATTCAAAAACAGAGTTTAATTACATAATTCTGTTTATAAGCTGTGCTGAGTCAGGAAAGCGTTTTCAAGTTTGTTCAATACACTCAATCAGGTCCGTAGCCATGGGGGCACGTGCCCCCAAAACTGGAAAAATGGAAAAAATTCATAATGGTCCACCCTTATGTTTTGACCGGCCAAAAAATACATAGGGATCCTTCTTATGATTTTTTCATAAGGGTTCTCCTTATGAATGGATGTTTAGAAAAAAATTCAACATGGTGGCAGCATTGGAATGCTCTTTGAAAAAATCTGTATTTTTGGGCAAAAAAATATTTAATTTTTCTTAAGAAATTTTCGATTTTGGTAGGGGAGGATGGCTCCCTGACCCCATAGACACGCCACTGATATACACATATACCTTCATTATAAAGAGTATAATATCCAGCAACATTACTCAAATAATTGCAACATGCTCCATTTTGCGATACACTATCATTATAATACCATGGGTGCTTCTCTAATGGGTCATCATTCTAAAGCGTTTATATGAAATTCAACGTTACAAAAAATTGTCCCATTCTGTAGTATGTAGCAAGATAACTTACTTGTATGGTTAAATTGAGTTGGTTAATAAATTTTTCTAAAAAATTGTTATAACAACAGTTCCAAAAATTGCGTCAGGGTCCAGAACTCGACTGAAAAACGAAGCCAGTAGAGGTAGGAGGGGGTCTGTGAGTCCTATGGGGATCTGAGCCGAAACAGTTCCAATGACTGGAACTGAGATAGAAGTACATCACGCAGACAAAATATTTTTGGGGTGTACAAGTTTATATATAGTGCCTGAAATTGGGCCCCATTCGTTTCTGAGAGGAACACAGCCCTCTTCCCATAGTGTCCGTGGGTCCCGTAAAAATACCATTCATAATAACACTGCAAACTGTATCCACATCACCATTGTATATCAAAATTCGAGCATTTTTGCTCAACAATATTTTAAAGTGATTTGTCATGTCAAAATATTTTATTGTATATGTTTTCCAAAATTGCTCGCTAAAAAAGTTAATACTTTAAGTCAAGGCATTAACCACGTTACACCTACTTGCAATTTTGCCAAGCTGGAACGGAGGTGGGTATATGTAATGCAGTACGCACCTCTGGTCGATTTAAATAAATTACAGAATTGTTGCCGATTTGTGCACACAATGGCAAGCCAGCTGCTTGTTTCATGCTGGCCTAAATATTCTTAACTTAATAAATGGATTGGACCCTACCCTCCCCCAACATTAGACAGGTAAGGAATCTGGAATTAAAATTTTTTGGAGATCACTTAAAAATGCCAATTTAGCATCAGTCGACTCTACTGACGCTCCAGAAGGGCCAGAGTAAGATTCAGTCTACCCTCATGAGCCTCTGGGTTCTTTGAAGCCATATCGAGGATCGTCTATAGAGGATCCAGGGGGACTAAAGGCTCAAGAGGGGCCAAATGATCCAGAAGAATTTCAAATCTATCTCCTTTGAAGCCTCAGTAAGGTCTGCTGATTCTAAAATTTACATTTTTTAAGGGATCCCCAAAAACTTTTAATTCCGATGACCTATATGTAGGAAAATTATGATACTCAATTGCAGATTTTTTTACTTGGTTGATGTTTTTATTGATAAACTTATTTATATATGCTCGTTTGGAGCTTGATCCACCATCCAAATAACAGACCGAATACAAATTATAAGGATCCAAATCTTCGGCTTGGCTTAACATTTGGCTTACCTAAAAAAATTTAAATATTAAAATCCGATTTTGAGTATAGTGGACTGTTTAGAGCCGGAGTTCGGACAAAGCGGCCCCAGCTCGGCGGCCTGATAAAAAATACGGCCCTTATTTTTAGGATCGGGTTGCAGCCCTGGCGAAATAATTAAATATAAAAAATAATGACATATAAATATTCTAGAATGAAAAATAGGCATAACCAAAATTTTTTATGAAAATGCAAAACTATTTTTCGAGCTGGGATCGAACTCGCGCCAATAAAATGCAATTCTAGAATCTTAGCCATTCAGCCATAATTGTGGGACATGATATGATACTCGTTTTACCCCTCTTATCGAGCTGAGTCGAATAGTGAAAGCCGTTTTTTAACATTCACTTTGAATAACTTTTTTAAAGCATTTTCATACGCCGTGGGGTATAAGGGATTAAAATTTTGGTCTCAGGAGAAAGCAGAAAGCATTACCAAATCTTTGCAATTCGTATCATTTAAAAGACTATAAAAATCACAGCTATACATGTTTGAATGGCAACATTGCTCTGCCACTTTATCATAGAGGCTAAAAATTTGCAAAAGTTTTTGACGAAAATTCTTACCTTTGCCGCATAATACCATGGTAAAAATATAATGGTATTTTTGTATTAACATTTAGTTTTTCATGATAAAGCCCATTGCCTATAGCAATTCCCTAAAGTTTTTTTTGAAAACGCCCTCAACACCCTTCTTCCCCCCATAGTTACATTATTGTTTGGATTTTTTTGAATGCGAGGGGAGGGGACCAAAGAGGTAGCTGGCCACCAGGCATGGGGGATACTTGTCGAAAGTTTGACTAAAAAATTTCAAAAACGTAAGGCTACCTTAATATTTTTTCCGCTTTCGGCCGGAATGGGGGCCGTGCCCCTTCCTCAAGCTACGTCCTTGGAGAAGAAAGACCAATTTTGCTCCTCCCCATACAATTGGCCATTATGCTCAATATCAATGATGCAGGTCCCCCAAATTGGGGGGGGGGCACTGGTCTCAATTTTTTTGTTTCCATCTATGTCCTTGGCTCTTACCCCTTCTCTATCGGCGCCTATACTTAAATACCCTATTCATATATTACTTTAAAGGTCGGAAAATTCTTCTGATCATTTGCAACAAGTACAGCTAGTGTTGGCACATACACGCCTCCATATGATTCTCCAGTAATATAAAAGTCGTTAGATTTAAGTTCGGGAAATTTGTTGGTAAAAAAGTCGATCTATAATTTTTTGGTGTATATATGCTATTTAGAGTATAGATGGATGAGGGGTCATAAAAAATTCCTCGAGAAAATGGGATGGTCCCTTTTTTCTGCTCCGACACGAGGATCGTAATTACGACTCCCTTTTCATTTAAAGCCTAGAGGGACGTGGGTGCCTTTAGGTTTTTAACGTTCAAAAAACTAAACGAATCGAGGTTAGGGCAAAATTTTTGGGTCAGGATGCCAAAAATCTCAGGATTTTCTGAACGAGATTGTAAATTGATCGAACACTATTACTTACAAGTGCATTATAATTATCTGTTGCTACTTGATCATCATCCGTAGTAATGTTGCCATCAGTTGCAAAACTAAAGCCTACTCCAGCAGGTGACTCTAAGAAAAGAACATGTCCAAACTAAAAATGTGTTGCTTAGAGGCCATTTTTTAAACAATTACTTTATTCCATGCATAAACATTTTCGTATACAGTATCACCATTATCTTTAACATGGAAAGGGCCGAGCTCTTCTAAAAGTCCAGCTAGGCTGCTACATCCAGGACCTCCACTTAACCATAAAATTACTGGGGTTGAAGTTGTTTCGTATTGAGCTTTGGTGAACCTTAAAACCAAATTTTATGAATGAGTAAATACCTATTTTTTTAACGTTTTATAATCAATTTTGCCTTGAAAGTTGTGTCGCCCCATCATACAGGGTACCCCAAAAAACCGGAATTTTGCAATTTTCGATTAAATTTTCTTTAAATTTTTTTCTAAAATAAACCTACTGAGGTTTTCTATGAGAGGAATCGATTTCCGCAAAAATCTTGAAACACTTCTCTGACCCTGCATCAGCACAAAAACCGCATTTTTGCAATTCATTTAGGTTTTTTGGGGCTGATTAAGGGCCAGGAAGGCATTTCAAGATTTTTCAATGTGTTCAATCGATTCCTCGCATAGACCCCCATAGGATTATTTTGGAAAGAATTTAAAAAATCTTTTTGAGAAAAATTGCAAAAATTTTTTTGGGTGCCCTGTACATGAACTCCAACCGCCACTGGCAAGGGGAAGGGGGTATAGGATTGTCCTTTTTCATATTTTTATTCATACCAATAATGATAATTCCGAGTGTTCGAAGCCTTTAAATAACCAGAATAATGACTAAAGTTTGGCTGAAAATTTATTCCAGGTAAATTTGAAACTTTGTCTAATGTTGGTTCTGCTTTTATAAAAGAAAAGCTTAAAAAATTGATGCAGAGTAGTAGAAAATTTAGTAAGAACATCGTGATAGTAAAGAATATTGAACAAAGTAAAAATTTTAGCCGTTTTATATGAAAAAAAAATGCACGTTCGGCTTATATTTCTTATCACATAGAATTGTTGATTAATCATGAAAGAAGAATTTTGGAAATGGATCGTGATATATGATGTCAACAAAAAAGAGAAAAAAATTTGACAATTTTTCTTTTTTGAAAAAATTGAAAAAAAGTTGCGACAATAACATACAGTGGCTACAGCCCTGACAAGGGTGCTTAAAAACTGAATTTTGCGATTTTTAGAACAATTTTCGCAACAAAAAATTCATTATTCACCAAAATAATCATAAAAGGGGTTTTCTATATGAGAAATCGTTTGCGCTCATTCTGACCCTGAATTAGCTGAAAAAAAAAACAAGATTTTTGTGTGATATTTTGATGTTTTTAGAAAAATCCCATAATATCATTTTTTTAAATTATGTGAAAAAGTTGTCGAAAATCATTTCTAAATTTTTTTAAATTTCAGTTTCTATGAGCAATTGTGGATGGAAGATCATTTGAGTCAAAATGAAGAGGATGAACCCGAAATTTGCAAACCTCCACTAACTAAACGTCCTGCCATGTCATTCTTTGAAAGCCTTTCTGAAATTGCTGTGGTAGTCAAACGACTGGTAAACCTATTTAACTTTTTAAATTAACAAACTATGTTTGTTTTAAAAAAATTAGATTATAATAATTTTAATTTTTTTTTAAACAATCTCTCTATATTTTGAGAAATTTTTTAGTAATTGTTATAGTCACGATTGTAATCATAATATAATCATAAATTATTAATTTTTTATAAAAAGTTGTCTTGATCATTCACATTTATCTTCTTCTTAAGATCAATCGAATCTCGAATGTGAATTCAACGAATACATCAGAAATGAGTTGGAACTGCCGTTGAGGGTAAAAATTTTTGCATTGTTTTTACAATTTACTAATTGGCAGTTCAAACTGCACAACGTTAGTTCCAACTTCGGAATTGGCAATTTCGAGGATACTGATCGGGAGGAGGACAATTACTCACTATTCATACAAAAAACATAAGCAAACATTTATCCAAGTTGTCGGTTGACTGACAGAATAATTACAGGATGGACTGACGATTAAGCGGTTGTACTAATTGGTGCTTGTGATACCCCATCCTGGAAGTTCAAATCATCAAGCACCAACAAATATTATTTTGACGCAGTATCAGATTCAATACCTAATCAACTGAATGACAAAATAATTACTATCTATGCTTAATATATAGCCAATGATGCAAACAAGAATTTTTGTGGTGATGAGCTAAATTATAGAGGGGCCATTTTATTATAACGTCAAAGTATAATTTCTATGTTTTATGATCAAAATTATGAAATAAAATACAGTCCTCTTGAAATACCAACAGAATTTCCTCTTCTTAATCCTTTTCCTGATAAAAATTCTTTCGTGACGTTTCGAATTTCTTTGTGTGTTAAATAAAGGAGACTATTAATAAGACCAATGGATAATAAACAAATGACGTTAAAAGGACCGAGATCTTTTAACTCTTGCTCTCCAAATATTCCACCTATACCGGTTATAATACAAGGGAGCATGATGAAAACCATATCGGCAATAAAAATTTTGGTGGATAAGTGGTTTGTCTAAAAAATTATACTAGCTCGGCATACGTCTATGAAGGGGGCCTTTAAAATTTTTCGATGTCAATCTTTTCTTTGGGGGAAAAATTAAAAAGTATACCCCTAAGTGAGTGATAAGTGGACTCTTATCAATGGCTCTTACTCACTTTAATAACGCTCATAACCCTTATGAGCACATTTTATGAAAATTACAAAATTTGATTACCCATCGTATTTTTTCATCTTTAGACCCATTTTGAGTGTCATTTGTTTTATTAAGCTTTGAAATTTGCCAAGACACTAAGCTAGTTATTAAGATTCCAAAAAAACTTAAAGCCTAAATTTTTACTACATCAGCATTTTTATTATTCTTTTTTCTATACCATGTTGCTTGCTGACCAATGAGTTTTAAATGCAGAAATAGAAATAAATTCCAAAATTATATCAACTATAACCACTGATATCCCCAAAAGTATGGTTAAAATAGCAAATAATAGATGATCTCGCTTTTGGTAGTATTTATTATAAAAATTTTCCTAAAAATAAAAATCATTCTAGATGTTTGAGACACGGTTGAGCGTTTTAGACAAATCGTTTTAGTCAGGTTTTATGACCAGAGTCGAGGGCCGTTTTTGTTGTGGAATATTCTCCTATTTTCCTTTAAAAAATTCAATTTTTTCACACATAAAATTCAATATTTCCATTGAATTTTTTTTAATATTGCCCCCCCACCCCCAAATCTGGAGTCTACAGTCGCTGCTATTTGTCGCAAGCGGTGGGAAGGCAGTTCGCTATTTAGTAATGTGCGAAGCGGAAAAATGGAGAAAGATGATTTTTTTAAAATTTACTTGAAATCTATCAAGAGCTATAGATAAAATAATTATCAAAATAAATTTATATTGAATTGCTATCGGTACTTCAAATGTCATCAATAAATAGGCGTCAAAATTTTGTTCTTGATTCCATCTACTTACATGACAAATTGTATAAGGGAGGGCTAAAAATTTATTTATCATTATACAGGATGGGTCAAAAAAGTGGACGTTTTTATTTTTGAGACAAGAAAATTTATTTTTCTAAAAATGACCCCCTATGGATAATTATTGCAGGGAATCGATTGCGCGCGTTCCCCAACACTGAAAATGCTTCTCTGATCCTGATTCAAGGAAAAATTGGGTGTTTGAAGCGAAAATCATTTTTCCATTTTCAAGGACCGATTTTTACCTGAATCAGAGACAGGGGAGCATTTTTAGAGTTTGGAAATGCGTGCAATTGAGTCCTCGCATAAACTTACCTCTAAAAACAAATTTCCGGGTCCCAAAAATTCAAAAATCCACTTTTTTGGCCTACCTGTACTTAGAGGCTGTCCTTGAATTACGTTTGCTATTTTTCAGATTTTTGACCCCCCCCCCCCTCCCTTTCCTTCCGTAATTAAATCGTTAGATTTTGGTTGACCCCCATTCCCCCTATCTTAAACGTTAGTATTTTACCCGCCTCAAATTTTTGCACACTTTGGTCAGCCGTGATATGTAAAAAATAAAAATAAAATAGTACCCAAACAAGCAAATATGAGGTTGGTTGATGAAAGAACAAAAAATAGTTTCAATGGGTTACTTTCTCGCAGTTGTGATGATCTAAATGAGTTTGACTAAAATTAATTACATCTAATAATTTGACTAACTTGATAAATAAGAGCATTAAAAAGCCATTCCCAATCAATGATAAAATTTGCAAAGTACAAACAAGGATGTATACCAAAAATTGGAACTCAAATATATGCAGCTCCGTAGGAATCTGTGTGAAATTTGGAAGCATATGAGAGCTTTTTCCTTGAATATTAGAGGTCATTTAAATGAGTTATTTCAAACAAGATTTTGAATGAAACATCTAAAAATCGAAAGCTTTTTTTGTAAAAATTTTGAATCAGAGACATCGATTTTGGGCCTACAGCAACTCGCTAACAGAAACTAAAAGCATTCCGTCTTCCAGTTGACTTCGAAGAGCGCACCATTAACCTTTTGCTTAGTCTTTGAGAATGCACTCTTAAATTTTTGAATAATATTTTCTTTAGGATATTCACGTGAGAAGCCCAAAAGTTTATTTATCGCTGAAGATCGTGGATTATCAAGCTTATCTGTGCATTAAGATTAGATTGAATACCCCCTGTGAAGCCTTATTTGTTTCTATGATGGGATTGAAATCTTTTTATTAAACTTTTGATGGAAAAACATGAGAAGCCATGTAATTTTTAGTTGAATGTCGAGAATTCGGTCTACATGTTTTTAGAAAGAATTATAAGTTTTCTCTTTTCATAAATGCGATTTTTTAGGTCAAGTAATTTTGGATCTTGTTTAAAGGGGAAGTAACATTTATGGACTAATCCAAGAAAAATTTTTTTGACAAAACAACCTATATAGGGGTAAAATCATGCGAACAATCTATTGCGTGCATTCCCGAAGTGTGAAAATGCTTCCTTGATCCTGATATAGATTTTTTTCGACCTAGTACTTGGTTTGTAAAGACGCTTTTCCATCATTAATCCTCGGTGGTGCAGTGACAAGGATGTGGCTTATTGGTCGCAAAGTTCACTTGTACAAATCCCACTTGGAGTCAAAATCGAAAAATTTGTTTGCTTTCCTGA
The DNA here is from genome assembly GCA_034698545.1 of Acrobeloides obliquus. Lineage (NCBI taxonomy): Eukaryota > Metazoa > Nematoda > Chromadorea > Rhabditida > Cephalobidae > Acrobeloides > Acrobeloides obliquus. The sequence goes on from JAQGBS010003665.1 coordinate 9,684, forward strand.
ATCAGGAAAGCTTTTTACGCTTCGGGGAATACGGGCAATCGATTTTTCGCGTGATTTTACCCCTATATAGGCTGTTTTGGCAAAAAATTTTCTTGGATTAGTCCATAAATGTCACCCCCTTTAAGTTATGATATCATGATATGGAAGTTAGAAACATAGTATTGCCGTATTCAAGTGAAGGTCTTCTGGTACAGTTTTTGTTAAAGATCATATCTCTGCTTCCTCCTTCTGTTACCAATTTATGCTCGTTTGTTGAAGGATTTCTTATCTACTATTTGTTGAATCTTCAAATTTTTATGGTTTTCAAAAAATGATCAAAATAATCCCTTTTTTTATTTCCAGTGCTTTATAGTAGCCACTTTATGAAAAAGTTTCGGGATATCTTCCAGGAAGAGCCTTGGGAGATAATGCATCAATCTCAAGATTTTTATACCATTTTTTGTTCAAAAGAATATAAAATTGTCCTATTATACTAATTATTATGTTTTAATCAGCACAAATTTTGTTTTCAACTATTTTAGTAAGTGCAAATTTCTATTTTTAGTAGACCTAATTGAACTTACAGGACCTGATCGTTTGGCCATTTGCATTTACTAACCAAAGCTCAGGCAAGATTAATCTCACTTTGAACGAGTATACCTGTTTGTAACTACTTATGTAAAATAAATTAATAGAGCTTACAGACATATTGTGAAAACTAATTCGATTTTTAAATATTCTCACCTTTCTTGTAATATGTAACCTACTTTTTTATTAATATTATGTCATATTATCATACTATTCTCTTAACATTATTAAACATGTGTATAATATTTTTTATTGTTGAGATTCGTCTATATAATCAATGCTTAACAACGATTAAAATTCCAACTTATTTTATGACTTATTTTAAGCCTCCGGATAATATAAAGAATAAAACAACTGTGAATAAGACTAATATTAAAAATATTATGAAATATAGTTATTCTGTTAATAATACGTTAAAATTAAATTTTAGCCAAAAATATATAAGAGCAACTTATAACTCATGTGGTGGTTTGGGAAATCAAGTAAATACAATAAATAAGCTATAAAATTAGAACCCTGATGTTACTGTGAAGGAAAATGAGAAGGTCTTCATCTCAGGGAAACTGAAATTTTTTGAGGTGGGAAATGGCTGGGCGAGGGTGAGGTATCCGGGACATAGGGGTGGAGGCAATGGCGTGCGAAGGGTATCCTGGCACATACCCACGTTACCAAACGTAACAATTTCGTATTTTTGGTAAAAAAACATGTAAATTTTGGTAAAAAACATGTCGTCTCGGGCCAAAATATGACCTGTTTTTCGAATGTTTGCCCCCAATACGACGCCATAAGGGGGAGAGGATAATCCCCCCTCGTTGTGCACCTATGTGCTGATCTATCCTCACATCTGTTTACTTTTAAAAAATGAAATCAATGATCACTGAAATAACAATTTTTTAAGATCAAGTCAAAGTTTAGATGTTCCGATTTGCCTCTCTTTATGGTATTGGACGCGAATTGGGCCGTA